>JAOVVF010000042.1:6340761-6351110 GCA_028565595.1 Duopalatinus emarginatus | reverse complement strand
TTCAATAGTTTCATTTCTATTAAGAAGAGTATGATTGAGTTGGTTTTGTTCTGCATTTTGCAGTTCTAAAATACTTTAGTAAAGTGTGATTTGAGTATGCTGTAACACTTACAATTTTCTCTTGTCCCAGCAGTTTTTAACAAGTACTTTTAGCATAACATGTGTTCGCCATTTTAATTGTATTTCACTTTAAAGCCTTATTCATTTACATAGATTATTATATAATGTATTATATATTTACATAGATATTATTATATGAAATTCTAAGATTAATTGCAATTAAAATTTTGAATTGTTTGAAAGCCCTACATATATATATATGTACTGTAGCAAATAGACTGAAAAGGCATAAAGGCAAACCTGGCCAAAGTTCAGCAGTTCCTGTTACTCGACCCATTTTGGCTTCTGTAATAATAAAAAAAAAAATTAAAGGTAATTGGACAAAAACGTCAATGTTTATCCTTGTCTATTGTCAAAAAGTTCTCACAGTTAAACACTGAGTATTGAAAACATTATCTGTGACATATAAGAATTCATATGTCTGCTATAAAGTCTTATAATGCAAAATGTCACTACTTGGCTAAGATTTACTTGTTCAAATAATAAAAAACATACAATCAAACCATCTGCAAAATTAATGTAGAAATGTGAATCTGGACGATAAGATTTTACTTATGCATATAGACACCAGCACATTATACAGTAGAACTGGGCCTTAAAAAACACCAGTTCAGTATGTTAGAATAACAGCCATATAATTAGTTAATGTTCAGTATTTTATATTCATTTCAAATTTCACTTTATAATCTTAGTTTGTTTCCCACAAGTAATTTGCTCTTCTGAGTAGATATGAAAGATCTATACTTTTCTATACATAATATATAAGTTGCCATGTGTGATAAATCACAGCTCTGTCTACCCTAGCCCAGCTCTGATTGGACGCTTGGGGAAAAAAAATAAAAGAAAAAAGGGAAATGTGTCTGTTTCCAGGCAATCACACTGGAATGTGAAAAAACAATAACGATCAGCACAATACTCATTAGCTCAAGACGTGTAAGAGTTAGAGACTGGGAGAAACAGGACGGAGAAATGGAAGAGTGATGAGGGAGAAAAATGAGAGGGAAAAGAGAGGTGGGAGAATGTATAAGAGAGTTGATGAGGTGGCAGTACTTTGCTCCTTTTAATTGGTTTTCAGACGTGTCTTGGCATCACAAGCACCGTGTCTTACTCAGACTGGTTTTGATTAGTCATTTGTGCCTACTGTAGCACAGCTCAGTGGGACGGACGGCAGGAAGATATAAGGCAAGTGAAGTGAACCTATCAGCTTTAACATGTCAGGGTTACAGCATGAGAATTATGAATTATTGCCGCTGCTGCCTGTTTGTCTTAAATCTGTGCAGCAGTAAGTAAGTGGTGTGGTTTTTCTTCTCTTTAGTCTGTACTCTTGTTAACTGTCGTGAAGCTGGTAACAAAACATCCTGAAAATATTTCAGGACACATAGTCTGTGGACAATTTACTGTCTTGCAGTTGGATTCATTTAGCCTTCAGATTCCCTGGTCAGTACTTGTCGTACGATAGGGGGTCACTGGCTGGTAAGTAGGTAAGGGAGCTAAACATTTGCGGTGTCCAGTAAATAAATAAATTGATGTTCTTTCCCAACATCACCCTCAGAACCAACATACAACCGAAAGTACTTTGTTGAACGTACTTTTAATACATACAGCACATACAGTGGTGCACAGTGACGTACCAAATAACACTAGTGGACCAGTCTAATACTTGGTAGATCCCCCACAGGGCATGGACTTCACTAGCATGCAGTAATATTCTGTATGCAATGAACAGCATACCTCATTCAGAACGGTCCACAATTCTGCTGTATTCTGAGGTACAGGATTTCTGTCCTCCACAGCATGTTGCATAGCATCCCAGATGTGTAAAAAAAACAAAAACGCTGAGATCTGGTGACTTATGTGAAGGTCTGAATGTCAAAACCCCAAACTCAGATGAGTGTTCCTCTAACCATAATCTGGTGTGTGGTGGTGCACTGTCCTGTTGTAACGAGGCCAAACCCATCAGAATGAATGAAGAACATGAAATGATGTAACTCGTCAGTAAGGAGAAATATATAGCCGTCACCTGTCAGAGATGTTTGTTGGCATACCAGGGCTCCCATGGAAGCCCAGCTAAACAAACCCCATACCATTATGAAGCCACCACCAATCTGTAGCACTTCAGTCTGTGTGTAATATTCTTCCGGTGACTCGTTATCTAAGCCTATTATCCTACTACTGGGTGGTGAGGTGTGTTTGAATCTATCCCAGGGCTCACTGGGAAGAAGGCAGAGAAACATCCTGGACAGGTCACCAGTCCATCACAACAGGAAAGTACACAGACAGACACATTCGCATACACACACACACACACACACACACACTTACTTACCCCTAGGGGCGATTTAGTATCTCCAGTTCACCTGTCAGCATTGGATTGTGGGAGGAAACTAGGAAACACACTCTTCCTACTGTGGGGCAACAGCACTACCCACAGCACCATCTGTCTCTAGAGTTAAATAGAGTTGAATTCCATTTATTGTATCTGTATAACGATCTTAGAGAGCAGAATTGCGCTAGTGCTAACATTTCTGCGATGTAGCTGCAATCAGTTCAGACTGGGTGTTTTCTATAGTTCAGTGCAGTTCAGTTTCTTCTTTCAGTGCTCTAGCTTTTTAATGAGTCTCCAGTGTCGGCACTTTGTAACACTTTGTAACTTTTCCTCCATTCATGCATTCAGGAAAGTTTGGTGATTCCTTCATGACATGCCAAGCTCGATTTTTGCGTTATAAACTTCAAGAGAGGAAATATAGACTGACTGTTTCTCTTTATTTTACAGCAAGAGTGATAACAGGAACCATTAAAAGTGAACACTTATTAACCACTGTGTGTGCTTGGACACACATAAGAAAAATCTGACTTCTTTATTTAACCCTTCTGTGTAGTGAAACACACAAACACACTTGCCCCGGAGAAGTGAGTAACCCTATCCATGGCATCCAGAGAGCAGTTGGGGGTTGAGTGCCTTGTTCATGGGTACTTCACTCACTTGGGAGCTTGGGGCAGCCATGGACTAGTGGTTAGGGAACCAGTCTTGTGACCGTAAGGTCCACACAGGGCAATACATGACTGAGGTACCCTTGAGCAAAGGCACCTAACTCCCGCAACTGCTCCCTGTGTGCTGTGGTTCACAGCCCCCTAGTGTTCAGTAGTGTGTGTGTTTCACTGCACAGATGGGTTAAATATGGACATGGATACATTCTTCTGTGAGGGTCACAAGACTGGTTCCTTGCCCACTGGTCTGCCCATTTAACCTAAATTAAATATAACTGTAAACTAAAAACGTATCATTCTTTAATGAATAGAAGTAATTTGCTGTGGTATTAGAGAAGGAAACACTTTGGAATGTGCTGACTTTCTAGAACATTTCATTCATTAGGATAATTGTGTGTGTGTGTATTTTTTACAGGCAAAACTTTTTTACTTACCTATACATTATCAATACAATAGGTGGATCAGAACAAAAGTGTATGCTCAGCTCTTTTTGAAATCAATATCCATGTTTTAAGATGATTTGTGGTTTGAATGTCTTGCTCAGGATGCTGTATGTGTATCTATGACATTGTGTAGGTAAACACAAAAAAATGATACTGACTCAACAAATAAGGCACTTAATCTAATGGAAGGGCTTCCCCCTCTTTTCAAGAAGAGCACTGCTTTGGTCTCTGTTGCATGTTGGGAGTCCACAGCAACTGCAGCAAGCCCAAAATACTCAACCAGCCCAAAGCAAGGGCTTGAGAAACATGTAGACGTAAATGAAGAGCTACTCTGCCTCCCAGTGACAGGATGGAGCAATTACTGCAATGCATCCGAGAGCAGATTGACTTGATAATGTGCTGCTACAAAAGGTGTGGGAGTGGGATGGATGGAGAGAGGGCTGAGAAAGTGAGAGGGTTTGATAATGAAACAGATGTTAAAGGACACTCTAATGGAACGGAGACATGGCACAGCTGTTGTGAGAGCCAGATAATCAGCACACAGGGACTTCAACAGGTGGTCAAACAGCCCCTAGTCACCAAAGAACAAAGATGAGGAAGAGAGAGATGTGTAAAGAAAGAGAGATTTGCTGTCCTCACTAGCAGAAGTCACCTTGGAAATGGTGCTCGCAGAAGCCGCCATTCTGTACTTTAGGATTATTGCTGTAATTGGAGATAAACATAAACGTACATAAGCACACAGCAGCTCAGTGTCATCAGTGTCTTTATACATAATCCTGTCCATTTGAAATTAATGGACACTAAAGGAGCACTCTGTAGTGTTTATAATGCTCTGCTGGTATAAATCAACAAGCTACCCATTCCTCAAGCACCGCTAATTGCATAAGAAATAGTACATGGGGTGAAATCATATCTGTTCTATCTTCTCCTAGCTGGAGGGGAGTCAACCCAACCTGCGCTTTTCTCTCTTTCCTTTCTTAGTGGTCTTTAACTTTTCTCAACTCTCAACCAAGGTTACACAGATGGTACTCAGTCTGTGGCCTAGTAAACCTGTATCAGGATGTATTTCTTGATGGAGACTTCAAAGCAGAGTTAACAATATTACTTGCTGTACTACAAACACACAACTCCAAACACGGCCCAAGATTTTTTTTATTCATACAAGACGCTTCCTATTTTCCTGTTCAGTACAAGCTTTCTCAGAATCGTTCATCACGAATGTGAAGCATGACCATGCACGGCACCAACTTGCGGGACTAGCGTGCAATTCATGGAAACACATTAATGTCATCATTTTTGGCGTGCCCACCATATCACTAATTGCAAAGTCAAGTATAAACCTGGTTTTATTATGGATGAGAGGAATGTCTTAAAGTCCCAGTGTTCAATGTAGATATAAAGCAAAAATATGGTGCTTCACATTTTTTTAAAAATGCAGTCACCATTTTTAATACCACAGTATACCAAAATACTGTCGTACTGCCCAACCCTACACTCTGGATAAAAGCGTCGTAAAAGTAAGACAAAGATTTAAGGGAGGATACAGTTCACAGTGCTTTTCAGACTGTGTTAAGTGTGTTGTTTTAAGTTGTACAGTGTAGTGTTAGTGTTAGTGAATAGAAGTTAAGGTTAGACTTCTAGGAGGAGTTCATCAGGTCCAGCTCTACCTTCTAGACTTTTGCTTTTGTAGCATGAAGTATTCAGTATTACCGAACGTTACAGAACCAACCACATTTGTTAAAACTTAAACAAAAGAGGAGGGAACAAATAACTTGAAGTAACAAGCAAATTAATTTACTGTGCCCCAGGTATCAGCCAGAGGGTCTGTGCACTGACCTGCGGAAGTTCATCGATGGTCCCAGTCACTACCTGACTCTGCCCCCTGAGCTGAAAACGGCAGTGGAGGCTATCTGCTACATCGCTGAGCAACTACAAGCTGAGAAAGACTATGAAGCTGTAAGAGACTCCTGCATTTACATAAATTTTAGTGTTTGCCATTTGTTTAGTACCCATATTCAGTTGGTAAATAGGTCTGTTGGTAAGTAAAAAAAAAAAAACCCAGTCATCTGAAGCTGTATATAACAGGTTTTATAATAAGAGATAAAGAAATTGAGTGGATTTCATCATTGCTTTTGGAGCTAACCTTGTGAACCCATCTGTTCATTTATGTGATGTTACCCAGTGGTGATACTCTTAAGTTATGTTCCACTAGATAAGGGTAAAAAAGATGTAGAGAGTGCAGAAGACCTTGAGAGTACTTGGTTGCTTTAACAAAATATATCACTCCAGAAAACGTTTTTAAAAGTTTGAAATGTTGTGTACAAAAGGCCAAATGCAGCAATTCTTTTTCCGTTTATGCACTTTCACACACACATACACACATACACACACACACACACACACACACACACACATACACGGTCTTGTGTGGACACCCCTAACAGTCTTTCTTCTTTTTTTTATTTCATTTTCAGTTAAAGGAAGACTGGCAGTATGTGGCCATGGTGGTTGATCGACTCTTCCTCTGGATCTTTGTCATCTTCACTACTGTTGGAACATTGGTCATTTTTGCTAAAGCTAGTTTCAATGCTACTCCCACAGACCCCTTCATGAGCCCCTGATCATCTCTGAGACCTTCTGAGCACCACAACACTAGGCAGTGCGTTGCTTTCGTACTGCCACTTATTAACACTTGGCAGACGCTTCTATAGTATGCGAAGTGATCTGCAAAGGAAGGCAGTGTACAGTCTACAAATCTGACAGTGACACAGTAATATCAGTACACACTGATAACAGTGATAGAGCAGTGTAACTGACTGCAGTACAGGTTTTAGACTATCAGGTTCAGTTCTGTCGTGTTGGTTACTGATGATGCATATTGGATTGTTGTTTCAGCCGTGAGAAATTGTTTCTGTAGAAATGTATATTTTTTTGATAAACGTATAATCTTGATGTGTTAAATAAAGATCAACAACAAAGCACCACGTGTTACTTAAAATTTGTATATAATGTACACTGTGTCATAAAAACTGATACAGAGAAGCCTATGCAAAATATACACGTTGGTGTTGGGTCCATATTTGTATAGGATTTGTTTAGCTGACATTCAGTGGGACCCCTGGTACACCTACACGTGGGTCCCTGATGGGTGACCGCTATGTGTGCCTTCTTTTTGACACTCGTTCATGTCCTGCATTCATTCTGCTGCTGGTATCTTCCAACATGACAATAGGCACATACATGTCAGGGGATGCCAAATTATGGTTACCAGGTTAAGTCACCAGATCTTAATGTTATTGAACACATCTTGGATGCCATGCAACATTGTAGAGCACAGAAATCCTACACCTCAGGCTACAACAAAATTGTGGACCGTCCGGCTGTATGGTGTTCATTGCCTACAGAATATTTCCGCAGTCCAGACCTACCAAAAGTTACTTACACTTTATTCTCATAAAAAAATGAAGTGAAGTGATTGACTTACTGTGCACATAGAGGAATTTAGCATCCGCATTTAACACATTTGTGCAGTGAAACACACACTATGGGGTAGTGAACATTAAATTTGTGAACTGTTGAATGCCTTGCTCAAGGGCACTTCGGTCATGTCTTGTCAATCTGGTGGATTAAATCAGCAATCTTCCGATAACAAGACCGGTTCCCTAACCCAACGAGCCGCAGCTGCCCCTGTATCAACAAACAAGGGAATTCACAATTAAGGAAATACACCAGCACATGCACTGGGTTATGTAGTGAGACAGACAGCAGTTGTTTTGCTTGTTTAACTTCAAAGGGAGGGTCAGAGAGTGCAGGAGAATGAAAAGTGGTAGGATCTGTTATTAGAATATGATCTCTGTGGCTGTGTGAGCAATGCGACCTTCTGATCTCCGGTAATACAGCCGGAAGGTGCAGTCAAACGAGGACACGAAGTGATACTTCAACTAATTAGTGCTAATTCAGCTAATAATGAATAGAATGTCATACCACCAGTTAGAAAACCACAGCAGTGTTGACTGTAGTTTACCTTTATTATAAGCAGTCTGTAATATTGTGACATTTCTCTAAACTGGGAAATATTATAAATGGTACTGGTGGACATCTTGCTGGTCCCTTTGTATTGTTTGATTCCTACTATTTGGTGTCACATGTTTCTTCCTCGGGTTATCTGAGGGTTTTTTTCCTTGCTGTGGTCACTTGCTGCTTGCTGTAGTTTAATCAAGATATCCAGCAACAAAAGGGTTATTCAGCTTGCTTACACTTCCTAGAACGTTATATGATATCCTTATACAATCAGAAAGAAAATGAGATATTTTTCAACTTATATTGTTAAACCATAAATCCTTCTCTTTTAGGAAAAAAAACATCTGATGGATGCACTATATAGGTTAGTATGCACTATATAGACAAGTAACAAGGATTATGTTTATTGTAATTATACACTACAAATATAAGCTGAAAAGACAATTAAATATTTCTTAATGCAAAGCCTCTAAATCCATTCCCACCAGTCACATTGCTGGTGTCTTTTAGGTATAAAGTATACATCAGAGAAATAAATGAGCTTAAAGGCCTAATACTGCCTAATACTTTCCAAGTAAAGGCTACATACTAAAGGTACATACATAGGTGTAAGTTTTAAAGGTAACTCATTATGACAGCTAGTAGCCATTTTTTCAGTATTCAGTCACCAGATTTGAATGAATTTGAATATTACCTCAGCGTAACCCTTTACTCTTGAACCCAAGCTATGCAAAATGAAATTGATAAGCTACACCTGCTACAGATGAGGCACCAGGAGATACCAGAAACCCTGAGTCCTGATTCCTCCTGCTCCCCAAACCCTGTGTACACTGTGACCCCCCCTTATCTAACAGTCTCATCTGACCCACCATGGACATGGACAGTCTACAATACACCATAATGGACAGATGTAGAAACCATGAGTTAGATCACAGACTTTAATTCTCTGGCTACCTGCACTTTTGTTTTTGTCTATATTCACACATCTGTGTCACCCAGATGAGGATGGGTTCCCTTATGAGTCTGGTTCCTCTCAATGTTTCTTTCTTTTGTCATCTCAGGGAGTTTTTCCTTGCCACTGTTGCCACCGGCTTGCTTATTAGGGATAAAATTTCTAAAAAAAAATTCTATAAATGTATATTTAACCCTTTTTATTATTTTCTGTAAAGCTGCTTTGGGACAATGTCCATTGTTAAAAGCGCTATACAAATAAAATTGAATTTAATTGAATTGAAATGATTTCTTTTGATTTTTAGAGAAAACAAGTCTATAAAATATAAGGAGAAATAACTAGTTGTATAGCTTTAGCTGTAGCTTTAGATAACACAATTGGCCTAGACAAACCTTCAAAACAGGACTTGGTGTGATGAAAAAGCATATGTAAGTTAGTTATATATAGTTAGTAATATAGATAGCTTATAGCATATGTAGTACAGTATGGTATGAATATATAGAAATATACGACAAAGGCTTTCCGTTTGCCTTCAGTTTGAAAATTCTGTTCATTATGTATTATTTAACTTGATTATACAATATATAGAGTATAAATTATGGACCTTCTGGACCTCAGACCTGAAGATATTTTATTTTGAGTTCACAGAGTTTGATCAAACAGGTGTAATGGCCATGTTATGTTCTCACATTTATGCTTCACTTGGCTCTGCTGTGGAAAACAGCTTGCTGTTACATCCGGTTCAATTCTGGACTCGGTGCTAACTTGCCAAGCATGTTTTGCATTTGAACAGCTTGACTAATTCAACTGGCCTTTATCTGAACTGAATATATTTTGGCTTAGTGTCCAAACAGAATTAATGTGGAAGTGCAAGAAGCTCAGCGCTGTCATCTTCCACATTCTCTCTGTGCTCCTGTACACGTTACTCATGTGTGGTGTATGGTAGGAGAATGTTTCAGGATTCCCAGGCAGGATCAACCCTTGTTTATGGATGGAATATAAAAAAAGACGCTGAGGCTGAGTACAATTATTTATATCCTGCATGCTGTAGTATTTGATAGCAGCCTCCAAATTCCTGCTGAGGTCATAGGTTTGAGTTGTGGAGCCACAGGAGTGAGACTGTGTGTGTGTGTGTGTGTGTGTGTGTGTGTGTGTGTGTTTGTGTGTTTACAATTCAATACAATTTTCTAACTTTTACGTAAATTAATAAAGATGTTTCCATGTGAACGTATCCTTATAATATTAGCTAGTCATCTAGGCTGACATGTCATGTGATATCAACATGTCATGTGATCTTGTTTTCAGTTAAAAAAAACTATGAATGTGACATCATTTCAACATGTCGCCCTGAAATGAAAACAATATGAGGCATGAACATGTGAAAAAGAATTATTAATGTAGGGAATTCACAACAATTACAAAATGAAATCACAAACGACCATGTGAAACATTTACACTGTAAAATGAATTGCTTTAAGATACACTATGGCCAAAAGTATGTGGACATCACATCCATGTTAAAAGTCAAAGTCTGCCTTATTGTCAATACTGCAATATATACAGGACATACAGATGATTTAAATTGCAACAATATTGAACATTAAATAAACACTGAGCATAAAATATATTAAAATATACACTGATCAAAAAGATATAAAATATAAAGCTCCCTGATATTGACGTCATATCAGAAGTCTGAGGGTACGGCTTGTGCGATTAGTAAAAAAAAATGTGCCTAAAGTGTTTTATCCTCTACACACAAACACACACACACTAAACACCCTTACCTCATTCATGCCTCAGGTAATAAGTTGCTGCCAAATGTT
>JAOVVF010000042.1:6329456-6340224 GCA_028565595.1 Duopalatinus emarginatus | reverse complement strand
TAATAATAATAATAATAACAATAATAATAATTATTGTTATTATTATTATTATTATTATTATTATTATTATTATTATTATTATTATTATTATTATTATTATCAGAATAACATGATAAAGAATAACTACCACACAACAAAGCTCTTTATCTGTCTCTTTCTGTGTGTGTGTGTGTGTGCGCGTACTTGAGTGTTCAATGCTTTGTACTGGTGACACTGGGCAGCCCAGATGAATGCATGTCATACCTCTGAGAGGCATAAAGACCAAACTGACCACAGCAGATAAAGCCAGGAGCCAAGTGAGTGAGAGACAGACGGTTAGAGAGAAGGAATGTAAGAAAGAGAATGAAAGCATGAAAGTGTGGCATGTTGAAAGGTGCCTGAGAGACGTGCTGGGTGCCTACATCCTATATGTATGTGTGTGAGAGTCTGTGTCCTGTCTGGACCTCCTGCTGTACGCTTTACTTTGTTCTCACTGCCAAAATATCCCTATTGTGGTAGATTCCCCCTGAATTACTGAAAACACACCCATAACCCCACACACCACCACACCACCCACCCACACACACACACACACACGCACACGCACACAAACCCATCAACAGGTGCCTGTCACTGGTGCCTCGGTATGTGACCATTCCCTACATCCCATAATTCCCTGTCCTGCCAATCATCCCTCAGATCTACAGAGCACAGAAACCCAGCGAGAGAGGAAAGGATGGTGTGACTATGCAATAGTCTACAGAAAAAAAGCTGCGTTCAGTCACATGAGCACATGTGTTCATGCCAGTGTCATAACTATTTTCTGAACAAACCTCTGATCAGTGTGTGTGACGTGCTGCACATCACTATCTGGTAAAGGGTCAAACCTGTTACGTGAGTCAAAGGGACAAAATGGAGCGAGGAATGAAGGTTCTGCTTTGGGTTCTTTGGTCCACTAGCATGTTCGCTCTCACAGGTAAGACAAATAAGTTTGTGCGCTGTTATCAAATGACTTTTACTTGGTTTTGGTCCATAATTTTATGAACATAGTATCATTATTTAGTTATAATATGCTGAGTTATTGAAATACAGTGTCTTTTTATAATGAGTTGAGTACTCAGTTATGAGTGTTTTAGCAGTTTTGCAGGTATGATCTCTGGAAGTCCGTTTTAAACAGATTTCTAAATTAGGAAAGGGATTAACCCCAAGGAGCAAGGGCCATCGCTATAGTTTTATCTGACCTTGTAATGTACAGTAAATATAAACAGAAAAACATACAGTGCACAGGTGTAGACAGGATCTAACACTAATGCTGTGTGCCACATGACTTGCTTTATGAAAACAGTGAATAGAGTTTCCAAAGATGAAGACGGACTGAAAAATACTGTAACACATTCTGAATACACTTCTCCTGAATTCTTCCACTGCACTAAAGACTTCTTTCCATTTATGAAACAAAATACCCAACACTATACATTTATGAAATATGTTAACTGTCTACACAATAAGGAAAGATATATATATATATATTTAATTTTCTGAAAACATTTTCTACAGAGGCATTTCTTACCTTAGTGACTGAAAACAATTTTAGGGTTATATTTTCTTTCTCAATTAGATTTTAAAATAGTATTTATTTGTAGCATACTTATTCAGGGCATGTATAAATTCTATATTGTATGAACATATTAGAAACGTAAAATAAAAACACATATTAAGACGTATTGTAGATTGAAGCAGAAGATTAATTTGTACTGTAGATTGCATTGTGGAAGAATAAGAATACTTTGATGTATGTAATAATTATTAATAATAAATAAAACAATATTCTTTAATAAATTTCTAACAGCAATAACATCCATAGCAGTTTTCTTATTTATTTATTTATTTATTTATTTATTCATTCATTCATTTATTTATTTATTTATTTATTTTCCTTTTTTTTTATTATTATCTTAATTATTTTATTATTTAAAATTCACATCTAATACCCAAAGTATTTATTTGTAGCATACTTATTCAAGGGCATCTTTAATTTTATAAGTAAATTAAAATATATATTAGGATGTATTGTAAAAGATCAAAATGTTGAACTATGTAATAATAATAAATAATTAATTAAAAACATACCCAATTGTTTTTAAAATTCAGTGTGAACAGATTTTAGTAAGTAAAAATCACAGCATACATCATTCAGAAGTATCACTACACATATAAAAACATTTAATCTAAAAAACTGAAATACAAAGATATTTATTTTTTTTTTTACAAAAAGATTTTTTAAAAGACTAACAATACTGTATAATATTCTAAATGCACAGTAAACACAATGTTAGTTATTTGGTGGATTATAGGAAACGCTAACCTCTTCAAAACTCAAAACTAAATTAGCACTTTAATAAATGTACTTACTTCTATTCTTACTTTTCTTACCTGGTAATAGAGTTTTAGACCAATTGCATTATTAGTCTGTGATCTAGTGAACCTGTATCAGGATGTACTTATTGATTGAGACTTTAATAATACCTTCAGTGTAAATCTAAATGCAATACATGTCTCTGTCTCTGTATTACTTGTGCATGAAAATATGTGGCATAAACAATGCGGACCCATCTGTACTATCTGTACTATGTTAAATACGTAACAGCACATTCTCTCAGGTCAGGTAATGCAAAATTATTGTTGGTTCCACATTCTCATTTAAAGCATCTTTTTAAAGATCGGCTGATTCCGTGGACTCTTTTAAAAGGACCTACCTTTTCAAGCCTGCATTAGGATAATGGACCAGACAGCAAATCTTTGTATAGCTTGTTGTGTGTTACATGTTTTATATTGTGCCTTGTTTTTATAAAGCAATTTGTGACCTGTGTATGTGAAAATTTCAGTATGAATACATCTACTTACTTGCTTACTTACTATCTAAACAGACACGATACTGTATTTGACACCTTAAAGTCCTCACTGTTAATATTTTGCACATTAATGCGCTCTGGGTGTCTGTGTGTCCAGGAGGTTCTGAGGCAGAACGAAAGCTGTTGAAGGACCTGTTTGAGGATTATAACCTCAAGGTGCGTCCAGCTCGGGCCTGGAACGAGACAGTGATGGTCAGAGTCGGGATGACGCTAGTGCAGCTTATTAGTCTGGTAGGATTTCACACACTTACACACACTCTGACACACACTCACAGAGGTATTTCCTATACCAAGACTCCAGAAGCAGTGCAGGGGGCAACATATTTTAAAAGCAATTCAAAGTATAAAACACATAAACACAAATCACGAATTAGGAATTACATTGTAAACTGTATTAAATTTTATTTGGTATGCTGCAAGTCTAATGATTGTATAAATATGTTAAAATGAGTAATATCTAAAAATGTATTTCATTGTATGTAGCTAGTATCATCTTGGCATCGCACTCCTGTCATATAAATCTCCATTCACACTTAAAATGCTGTACAATAACACCATTGATTGCAATTCGACTACTGACCTTTAGATGAGCTCAATAATAAAACCCCATAAGAGAGTGGCTAAAGGAAATAGCCCGTGATGCTATTTTTCCTAACATTTCCTCATGGCTGGCTGTGGTACCAGTGAAAGCTTTCATAAAGTGCCAGGCCATGTGTGGGCAATTAGACTTCATCTAACAGGATTGAGTGTTCCACTGCTGCAGGATTTAGCCACCGCATGATACTGTCAGTGTGTCTCCTCTCCTGCAGGACGAGAAGAATGGTGAGATGACAACCAATGTATTCATGAACATGGTGAGAGGCACACTCCATTTATCCTCCTCCACTGATTCGCTCTGTTTCTGTTCTGTCTTAATTCACTTGTCACTTTGTATAATTGGAATTTGTTACATCTCTGTCTTGCTTCAAGCCTTTTCCTCCTAACTGCTTACGTTCTCTGGCGTTTTAGAGCTAATTAGTGTGCTATAATTTCTACACTAATGTGTCATTCTTTGGTTGTCTGTGTGTCAGAAAGAGGACTAAATAATATTGCATATAGTTTCAGTTCAAATCGAATCAAAATACAGCTTCCTGTTTTGCTCACAATAATTCTAATAACCACAGACTTATTATATGGATGACATATAGGGATCTATCTGGATTTCCAGGAACAGGGTTGAAACCCTGTAATGTTACACATTGCCCCTGTTCCTCACTCTGTCTTGTTTTGCTTCACCTTCCGTCCCTCTTCAGGCGTGGACTGACTACAGGCTGTCTTGGAATCCTAAAGACTATGACAATATTGATGTTATCCGAATCCCCCCTACCAAAGTGTGGCGTCCAGACATTTACCTAATCAACAAGTGAGTGATCGTTGTCCATATTTATGCCAATTTTAAACATAACAGCTAGACTTGTAACCTGTGACTGTACTGTAATATGGCGTCCCACCTGTCACAGCTTCTTATTTAAGCGCAGTATATATGTGACCTCTGTGTCCATGCACCCGAAGCTATGCAGTACAAATAACAGAGTCAAAAGCAGTGCTGTGCACTTATGCCTGGATGTGTGTCAGAAGTTGTATCTGTTGTATATCAGATGCTGTTAAAAAGCACTAAGCAAGAGTGGTTTTGTCCATTTTGCAGTAATGATGGGCAATTTGACGTCGCTCTTTATGTGAATGTGCTGGTTTATAGCGATGGCACGGTAACCTGGCTGCCTCCAGCTATATACCGCAGCTCCTGCTCTATTGAGGTACAGCTAAATCTGTAGCACAACACTATCATTCATCAGCTTAATGATATTACACAAGCAATCATCTGCTTAAAGTTAATGCTAATATACAACTCTCTTTCCCCAGGTGGCCTATTTCCCATTTGACTGGCAGAATTGCTCGATGGTGTTTCGCTCATATACGTATGACGCATCAGAGGTGGACCTACAGTACGGCCTGGATGAGGATGGAAAAGAGATTCATGAGATCATCATCGATGAAAATGCTTTTACTGGTCAGTCCACTTCCTGTGCCTAGGAACATTACCTTCTGTGATATATGTTTCCAATGGACCTGTGACATTATGGGTGTTGTGCATCCTATAGATTAGATTATTTGGATAGTAATGCATTTTGTCTGATAATGGACATTTGGAGGTCTTTGGATAGTACTTAGCTTCCTAAAGGTTGTACTTTGATCTCGCTCTGATGTGTAGATGGATGGATGGATGGATGAATGGGTGGATGGATGGATAGATGGATGGATGGATGGATGGATGGATGGATGGATACATGGACAGATTTTAGTGTTCTTGTGTTTGCTCAGAGAATGGAGAGTGGCAGATCTGCCACAAACCCTCCAGGAAGAACATCCAGGATGACCTTTATGAAGACATCACCTTTTACTTGATCATTGAGAGGAAACCACTTTTCTACATCATCAACATCATCGTGCCCTGCATCCTCACTAGTGTATTGGCTATATTCGTGTTCTATCTGCCACCAGGGGCAGGTGGGTTTGCATTACATCGATAAGCATACTCTTATATTCTGTGTGGTAATTGCTTTTCCTATTATAGATGATTCATTGCTTAGCTTTTAGCACTTGTACTTGTAAAAGCTGAAAAATCTATACACATAGTCACTCTTTGATTTATGTGTCTGCTTTATAAGATTATAGGATTAAATCATTTTTTTGCTACATCTTCTTTGGTCTTCCCCACAGGAGAGAAAATGACTCTGTCTATCTCTGTCCTTATTGCCCTCACTGTCTTCATGCTCCTGCTTGCTGATAAAGTCCCTGAGACATCTCTGGGAATCCCAATTATTGTGAATTATGTGATGTTTACAATGATCCTGGTAACCTTCTCGGTCATCCTCAGTGTTGTGGTGTTAAACCTGCACCACAGGACCCCCAGCACACATTATATGCCCATCTGGGTGCGCAAGGTCAGCCAGCATGGCCATGCTGTTAATCATTACTGCAGTATGGTGTTTGACATGTTAACCAGTTTTTCTTATTCTCTTAGTGTCTGGAGCAAAAATATACTTGAAGGTCGAGTGTATTGTAGCAACATGCTGTGGGAAATTACTGGGTAACTCTAGAACCATTACGGGTTCTAGTTGTTCAGTTGTCCTTTACAGAAAACCAACCCTTCAATGTTAAATCTAAGTACCATATAACTGAGGTTTCCCTCTACATAAAACCCAATAAGAAACTTGTGCGCTTTTGGCAGAACATGTTTTTCCACATAGACGGTTTTGATCAGATTTGTTAAGACAGTGAAAACTTTTTTTATTTCTTCTTAAACACATAAAGTGTGTCTCTGTGTTTCTGTTAAAATATTTGGGGAATATTATGTATGATCTCAGTGACATCATGACGTGCCATGTCTTTGGGCTTATGGGTGCCAAATTTAGAGGATGATGTGATACACTAAAACATTTAGCTGCACAGCTTGCATGCTAACCTGCATGCTAACTAACGTAGCTAGTTACTGATGAACAATCATGGTTGTTATAGTATATATTTTGAAATATTAAACTAATGTCAGATAATGGCAGTTCTTCTTAAACACATAAAGCGCCTCTGTGTTTCTACCTGTGAAAAAATTGTGAGTTAATTAAAGATGAAATTAAAGTTTTTTATATTTTATTACATTTTCTGTATACTATATGGTCAGAAAAATTGGGACAGCTATGCATTACTCCTTCAGGTGACATCTCATTCTAAATCCATAGACATTTATATTATGTTGTACCACTTTCAGAGCTATAACAGCTTCCACTCGTCAGGGAAAGCTTCTGAAATGTCTCTGTGGGATTGTTTTGCCCATTCATCCAGAAGAGCATTTCCGAGGTCAGACACTAATGTTGGACAAGAGTCTCCGGCTCACAATCTTCATTCTAATTCATCCTAATGGTGTTTAATTGGGTTCAGGTCGGGACTTGGTTGTCAGTCAAGTTCAACTCCCCCATCAGCCTTCCCTAAACTGTTCCATAAAAGTTGGATGCAAACAATTGTCCAAAATGTATTTGTATTGCTATAGCATTACAATTTCCATTCACTGAAACTAAGGGGTCTAGGGCAACCCCATAACAAACAACCCCATAGCATTATCCCTCCCACACCAAACTTTACAGCTGGTACAAAGCAGTCAGAAAGGAAACATTTTCCTGGCATTCACCAAACCCAAACTCTATCTTCTATCAGTAGCTGAAGTTCCCAAAACACAGATTTTGTGCTGATGTTAATGTTAATGGAGTTTTGAAAAGCATTGCCAACTTTTACACGCTATGCACCTCAGCACTCGGCGACCATGCTCTGCAACTACGTTGTCTGCCACATTGTGCCTGAGTTGTTGTGTTCCGAAATGTTTTCAGTTTTAAATAATATCTTTCACAGTTGACAATATCTAAGAGAGAAGAAATTTTATGAACTGATTTGCGGCAACAGTGCCAACCTATCTCTCTTTAGAATGACCCATTCTTTCACAAATGTTTGTATATATAGACTGCATGGCTGGGTGCTTGATTTTATACACCAGTGGCAATGTGACTGAATAACACACCTGAATTTATTAACTGTTTCCCAATACATTTGGCCATATAGTGCTTAATGATATTATTAATTAAATTTTATTACTTTAAATGCTTAAAGTGACATTTAAGGAGCATATGTTATTCCCAGTGAGAATATACAGTTTGCCAAGTACTGAATTGTTGATTATTTCAGGTGTTTATCAACTTCCTGCCTCCCTACTTGGGTGTGCTCAGACCTCGTCCAGAAGAACCTGTACAGACGGAGGAGCCTAAAGTGGACCCTCCCATTTCCCGTATTGACCAAAATCTCAGGCGTGGAGGAGAATATTTCATCCGAAAGATTAACCCTGAACTGATTGCACCATGGAAGGGAAGGTAATAAGCAGAAAAGAAGACATAATGTACTCAAAAGTTTCATCAGTTAAACCATTATTTAAATTATAAGTGCCATTAAGATACTTAATGTGGATACTCATAATATAATATAATATATATATAGATACAATGTTCCATTCCACTGCTTTTTTGTTCTGGATTGCAAGGACAGCTTGCTTTGACCATATTTTAAAGTCGTCATGAGGGTTCGCAACACCTCCTGATAAGTGTATTTCGCCAGACAATAACACACAGCACTCATAAATAGTGCTGATGCTGTACTTTGTTGGAAATATGAGTCACTCAAAGTGGAGATACTGCTCCCTGTTGAGGGTGAGAATCACTCAGATGCTGATATGGATTCGTTATTGAGGTTGTGAATCACTCACAGTTCTGACACCGTTCTCAGATGAGACTGCTCAGAAATTTGATATTGTTTTCCGTTGGGAATAAGAATTGCTCGAGGTGTTGATACTGTGTTTTGCTGAAGGGGAATATTACTGAGATTACTCAAGCTCAACACAATGAACATGTGCTGCGATATAGTACAATCCAGTCCGAATTCTGCTACAGTTACTGTAGCTCCATTACCAAATGGTGCTCAGAAAATGAATGCTCAGAAAATAGGCATGTTATGCATCACATTACATCCACTTGTCTGTTACCCCAAATATGGCAGTTGTATCCCATATCCCACCCCTCCTCTTCCAAAAAAAAGCAATCATCTGCTTTATAACAGACAAACCTGGAAACATATAGCCAATCATGTTGTTGTGCTCACTTTGCACCTTTGGGGCATAACCTGTTGGCCCAGAAAGGTTTGTAAACCTTATTTTCATGGTACCCAATTTTGCTTGGTGATTCTATATATGCATATTTTGATCCGCCCGCTGGCAGTCACTTCTACATAGCGTTTCAGAGATACAAGACTTAATCACCCATGATGTGCACTCATCTGATGATTCAGATTTAACAATAGTTGATGATTAAAGTGCTAGAACTAGCATCTTTTAATCCACTACCTCATCTCATCAACAACATAAACATTACGAAAAAAAATAATAAGCAGGGACATTTTAAAGATTACTTACAGACATGATTACCTTGCTTCCTAAATAAAGGGAAGAATGATTTATGGACTATAACTACATAATTCCTTGGTTGTGCATACACAAATGTCAGCACATATTAATTCAGTACAGCTTTGATATGTTGACACCAAAAACTCTCATCCCTCATTTTGAGGTCTCATCTCATTTCCTTTCCTGTCACAGTGGACTAAGTGTAATAGAACTGGCGGCAGTCTGCTTATTAAGGGACGTCCCTGTAGAAAGAGTTCAGCTGTTAATGTATGAAGCATATGATTCAGTCCTCTTTGGAGAGTCTGCCTCATACACTTTTCCTCTAACTTTGCCACTAAAGGGATTGTCAGGTAGTTATAGGTAAATCTGACTTTAGGATACACTAATAGAGTCCTGCTACATTGTGCGTTGAGCTTGTAAATGTGACTCTAGGGTCCTCCAGTCATAAGGTTGTGGACATTTCTCTTCTCCTTACAAAGGCATTTGATTTCAGCCCAGCTAAGCCCAGTCGCCCGCCACTGTCGCCAGCTTTCTAAGTCCCTGTTTAGTTTGGGCATTAGGGCTAATCCAGCACAGGACACAAAGGGAGGGCGAATTGAGGAACAGCAGATAAATGCTTGGAGGATGAGTGCTGATGAGGAATGTAGAGAAATGACTGAAATACTGAAGCAGCAAAATGTGCTGCTATGTGTATGTAGTTTAATTAAATGGGTTTAAGTGTGTGTTTGTGTGCATGTGCGTGTGTGTAGGAATGACTGTAAGGCACTTGAAAGGGAATTTCCATCTGTCTGTGGCGCTAAAGTGATGTAGGCACATACGTCTGCCACTGAGTGGTATTTCTGACTGGTTTGACCTTCTGGGCTTGTCTCCACAAAGAAAAGTTGTTTACTTGAGGATAGGGTTAGATTTTGGTGTAGCATAACAATAGCTGTGATATAATTTAATATCAATGGAAGGAACGTTTGACAAACAGGTGTGTGTGTGTGTGTGTGTGTGTGTGTGTGTGTGTGTTTTAGACGTGATGCCTGTGTAAATAATTCTCATGAATATAAATCTTGCAAACATAGTCTGTATGTCTAAGATTTATACCTGTGGAAGGGGCCTCAGTGCCAAAGTATGTGTACTGCAATTTTTAGGTAGCTGTGTGTGTGTGTTTGTGTTTGTGTGTGTGTGTGTGTGTGTGTGTTTGCGCATCACTAAACCTGTGTGTCATGTTCCAGACATGTAGTCGGCGTATGAACTTTAACAGAACACAGAATATGTACTTTTCAGTACAATGACTATGTGCAAAACTGTGCACTTGACCTACTTTACCTCTAGTGTGAGTAGTGTCTTCAGATGATATTCAGTCATACAGCATGAACTAGAAGAAGTAAGAAGGATCATGTGACTTTACACTGAAGAGAAAAAAAACATGCCACTGAAGTCTTATTTACAGTATCCGCTGTGAATATATGTGGCAACATCATGTCATTTATCATTGAAGAGAAAGGTCATAAGCAGACATACCACTGCAGTCATATTTATAGTGTTACTGTATGAATGTCAGTACATCTGTGTCTATACGTTTATGTCTCAGCTGACAGATTTCATTCGAGAAATATTATGGCTGCAGGACATTTTAATTCGAAAGTCAGGCTAAAGATTTATAGGTGCCCTAATGTATGTGTGTGTATATATACACCAATAAGGGTCCTTGGGCAAGACTCCTAACACTACGTTGGCCTACCTGTAATGAAATGAAAGTGAACTTTTTTGCCTTACTGTGATTGCACACAGAAGGAATGTGACCTCCGCATTTAACCCATCCGTGCAGTGAAACACACACACACCAGTGAACACTAGG
>JAOVVF010000042.1:6311263-6329356 GCA_028565595.1 Duopalatinus emarginatus | reverse complement strand
AACATGGAATCAGAGCATGTGCAAAAGTAAATGAACCACAGCTGCACTGGTAAACTCAATTAGGTAAAAGACTCAGGGGAAACACATGTAAGTGCTCAAGTAATCAATTAAGCAGACCAATCAAATGAGACATCCTTGGGAATAGTTTTATGCCGCACTGGTTGAAATGGAGAGGAAACCAACCAAACCACTGTTGAGTCAAGACATAAAGAACAGATCAACAATGCCGAGAGGAAAGGAGACATCTGAGGACATCAGGAAGAAGGTGGTGACAGCCTATTAGTCTGGGGAAAGCTACAAGGCCATCTCCAAAAGATTCCAGCTTCATCCCTCCACTGTGAGACAAATCATTTACAAATGGACACACTCAGCATCACCACAACTCTGCCCAGAAGTGGACAACCATCAAAACTTAAACCAAGAGGCACCAGAAAAATATGCAGGTAATGCAGGTAAAGGCCAACCCACACATCACCTCCAGAGAGTTGCAGACGTCTCTGACATTCATAGGAGAGTTGCTAGAAGGAAGCCTCTGCTCTCAAGAAAGAACAAAGTTGTCCATTAAAACTTTGCCAGAGAGCACTTGGACAAACCATAGGCTTTCTGGAAATCCATTTTCTAGATGGATGAGTTCAAAATTGAATTATTTGGCCACAATCACAGACGCCATGTTTGGAGAAAAGTCAACACTGCATATGAAGAGAAGAACCTCCTCCCAACAGTGAAGCATGGTGGTGGAAATGTGAAAGTCTGGGCCTGCTTTTCTGCCTCCGGACCTGGATCTATATATATATTTCATATATAATGTCTAATGTTACTACAAAAATTAGGACTGTAGGAACATGACTACAGACACATAATGCCCTGTGATGAACAGACATCTTCTCCGAGGTTTGTTCCTAGCTCACACTGTTAGGTGTGTGTGTAAACAGACACTCACAAGTGCAGGCGTAAAATTGTCCAAAACATTATCCAAAAGGTAAGGTCAAACAGGCACACAGTCAGATGAACTACAAACAGTCTTTGAAAGGCAGGACAGAAATCAAAGTCAGAAATCAGAATCAATATCAGATATCTGAGGCTTGGTACAGGGGGCTGCAGAAAATCTAAATACTTCGCAAGAAATAAAAAAAAAAAGACAGGGTTTAAATAAACAAACGGGAACTGAGCCGATTGAACACAGGTGTAACACATAAAGCACAATCAATGAACACAAAACAGGTGGGAAAAGCAGTGGGAAAACAGAGTATTTAGGCTGAGTGCAGCTGTCGTGTCCTGCCACTGGGAACGCATATACAGTTCTCTGGTATAGACTCCAGAGTCACAGCAGCCATGACCAGGATTAAGTGCTTTTACAGAAGATGAATAAATAATAATAACCCATAAAGCCAACTATTTTTTGTATGACATACACTATTTTAAATATTGTTAAATTTAATTATTCCAACAAAAATATTTGCATTATAATGCTATGTTATGTTATGTTATGTTATGTTATGTTATGTTATGTTATGTGATTTAAATGGTGATCAGGGATTGACCCTACACATGTATGGCTTTCTATGGCATGCAACCATGTGCTACAGGATACTATGCTGTAATGCATTGCTGTGCTATTCTGTACTATGTGTAATAATCCTGAACTGCAGGCCGTGTTCATTACACAAAAAAATACTGATATACATCATTACTGATTATCTGTGTTACACCAAATAGTCCACTAAGACACAACATTACAATTGATTAAACCTCATGGGCCTGTAAATGAATCAAGAATCACCAGACAGCATTTCAACAGTGGTGCTGCAGGCAGTGTGTCTCACACAGCTCCCGAGTTCTGGGGCTGTGGGTTCAAGCCTCACTCTGGTCCCTTCTATGAGGAGGTTGGTGTGTTCTCTTTATGTGATACCCTGCAGTGGATCAGGGCCCACCCAGTGATTCCTGGTCGGCTCTGGATGAATAGCAACACGGACAAATAAAGCGGATAAGAAAGCGACTGACTGACTAATCATTTGAACCAGTAAAAACTTTAGATGTTGATATTTAAATTGCATTTTTAACCAAAACTTTTCTTCTCTGTGTGTGTGTGTGTGTGTGTGTGTGTGTGTGTGTGTGTGCATGCATATATGTGTGCTTTACAGCCACCATAATAACACAGTGCAGCTGCAGAGGTATTTTGACAGTGACAGTTACTGTCTGATCCTGCCTCCCGATCTGAAATCCGCCATCGCTGCCGTCACGTATATGGCTGAGCAACTGAAAAAACAAGATATGGACGATACTGTGAGTACACACACACACACACACACACACACACACACACACAAATATACACTCATTCAAACTCATTCATGTTTTTCTTGTTTTATACATACAACAAATGTCACTGGTATGTATGTTCTTGCTTATCTTGCTGGTAATCTCTCTCTCTTTCTGTGTGCCTAATAATTAATTATTTTTTTTTGCTTGTGTGTGCCGGCAGATGACTGATGACTGGCAGTACATTGCCATGGTAGTGGACCGCCTCTTCCTCTGGCTTTTTATCATAATCACCACCCTGGGCACCCTCGCCATGTTTCTGGATGCCAGCTTCAATCACACACCTGACAACCCTTTCCCATGAGTGTATCACACACACCCGACCAACCTGACTAAACACACACACACACACACACACTCTTTTCCAAAGTATATCACACACACTGTCACTCCACAGCATCTGTCACCACATACTTTCCAGCATTTGCCTAAAACCTTTAAATGTCTTTAAGCGCAAGTTGGATAGTTTTCAGCTTGTAGCTCCTGCACCAGATCAGAAGAGGGCACCAGAGTGTGTGTTATGAGTCTCAACGCGTGCAGACGTTAGTGTTGTAGTGCTGTATTAGTTTTAATCTTGCATGGACTCATGATCAAATCATTTGCTAATTGTAATGCAGTCTTCAGATTCACTCACGTCTATACAATTCCCTTCATTGGCTAATTTAATGGTGTCGCCGAGGTGGTGTGTTATAGGGAACACTGTCACTGAGAAATTAGAGGAAATATTTTGTACATTATGCAGTGTACAAAATGTGTAATGAATTGCTAAAGGTCAATGTGAATCTTTTATTTGTGGAAAAACACTTTAAAAGGATCACATTCATGTAATTATCCAATCAGCCAGAGCATGAAATCACATATATACAGGTCAGCCGCAGGCTTAAAGGTAAGGAACCAGCTTGATTCGATCCCCGCAACTGACAAGACAGACAATTAACAGTCGACCAAAGTGGCCATGGGCATGGCACCTAAACACCAATTGGCATGCTAAGGGCATGTGTGCTCACTGTTCCCTAGTATTTATTCACATAATCAATTAATAAATGCTGAAAACACTTTAAAATATACATTTATATGTATCACATTTAAACAAATCATATAGTCCTTTGCAACTATAACATTTGGTAGAGCCATAATTTGTCTATATAAAGAGCTCAGTGTAAAATGTTTCATTCTTATATGTGTGGCATTAAGGAAAAACTGAAACCCAGCATGTTATACTGCACATGGTTCGGCACCTTTCTAAGCCGGCTTCAAGCAGTTTAATCAGCCTTCCTTTCACACTATCTGCTTCCCTCACAAAAAAAAAAAAAAGCCAGGACTATAACAGTGAGGAGAGATTCTGCTCTTCAGGGCTGATTTAGTAGTTTCTGTTACCCTGTTGTGGTTTATGTACTGGTGAAGCACAAGACAAATGTGTAATTACGGGAACTAGGAGGGGGAAAAACCTTTGAAAAAATGTACAGGTCTTTTGTGTGTCAAGTTTCGTTGGCCCACAGTTTGGGAACTGGCCAATGGGGTGTCAGATAAATCACATAGCTGTGCCATCGTATGCGGTTCCTGAGACAAGGACTTTCTCCCTCCCTCCTCCTCTTTTTAGCCCACTGAGCTCCAGGTTTTTCACGCTCAGTGAGGACCGAGAGACGACATGAATCCTGCCAGAACTGGAATTTTCTAGGTACAGAAAACAGAAAGGGAGGTTCACATGTTTTAAAGTGATGAAGTAAAGAGTGCAAAACAAAGCGGAATTGTCCAAAATCTCAAAGTCTACTGGTATTTGATACAACCTTGTACCAGACACTTCTTTTATT
Source organism: Duopalatinus emarginatus (assembly GCA_028565595.1). NCBI lineage: Eukaryota > Metazoa > Chordata > Actinopteri > Siluriformes > Pimelodidae > Duopalatinus > Duopalatinus emarginatus. Next base: position 6,325,226 of record JAOVVF010000042.1, on the reverse strand, counting down.
GAAGCTGTTACCAAATAGTTACTATGGTAACAAACTGAGGTTAAGGGGTAGGTGTTACAGAGCACTCTGTGCCAAAACAAGTAGGTACATTATTGGAATACAGTGCAATATATAACAGCCATTTTGTAACAGACACCTACTGGTTTGCACATCTGTTTCTAAGAATTTCTGATGGACATATGCAATACAGTGTATTGGTTATATTGTTCTTATTACTTTATTATATGTACCCTATCATGTGTTGAGTACTGGAAGCACCTGTATGTAAGAAATTCCTTGTGTGTTTCTTGTTCAATAAAGCTGTTTCTTCTTCTTCTTCTTCTACTTCTTCGTTCCAATGACTGAATTGTCCCCAATGAGGGGACTGTCTGCCCAAGTAATGCCTGATAATTTCCCCAAGACCTGGGCCAATGACCCCAAACACACATCAAGCGCTATGTGAGAATATTCAACCTCCAGGCTATTTGTCCAAGAAGGAAAGTGCTGCATCAGATGGCCTGGCCTCTACGAACACCAAACCTGAACCCAGATGAAAACATTTGGGATGGGTTTGGCCTTAGAGTCAAGGGAAAGGAGCCAACAAGTGCTCTGGGAACTTTTGGAAAGCCATTCCAGGTGAGTACCTTATGAAGCTGATTTACTGAATGCCAAGAGTATGCAAAGCTACCACCAAAGCAAAATGTGCTTTTTTGATGTCTCCAATAATAATTTCCAAAGTAGAAAAAAAAATAATAAAAGAAAATCAAAACCAGTGACTGAGAAGGTGTAAAGAAATGTTTGACTGGTACTGTATATATAATTTGTGAATTCAGATATTTTTATGTTAAGCTTTAGGTTAAGCTTTGCGCTATTGCAAAAGCCCATCTGCTTCCAGCGCCCCTTTTCTCCCCATGTCAAGTCATAAATCTTCATTATAAACACTACGGAGCATTATAATGTAGCATTGGAGTAAAGTAAAATTAATTTTCCCTATTTACAACTATTGCTTCCTTTCTCAAGTAGTGAGCGTGGTCTCCCTCCCGGTGAGCTCACTGTGTCAGTGGCGCCAGGTCAAACTACTATGGCACACAATAGCTCACCGTGTTCCAGGACTTGTTGCTCTCTAGCACACACAGGATGTGAATAAACAGAGTGCTCGGATGTGACACGTCGCATACCGCAGGTTGGTGTTTCCTATGGAAATTACAGTATCTCTAGCAGGGTGCTAAGCGTATTGCAATGCGTTAACATATTTTGTGTAGCATTCTAATGGTGTTTCTTTGCATTTGCTGGCATTTACTTGTAAACACAGTGATCCCAACTCTCCAAACTCTTAAACAGGCTTGAAATGGGCTTGAACAGTTGAAATGCAGGAGCTACACATTCCTTTTACAGCACTTGAGTATATGGAGGATTGTAACTGTACTGTTTTGAGTGTAATTAAATTATAATATTATTACTTTTACATAAACTCATTTATTTATTTATTTATTTATTTGGTTGGTTGGTTGGTTGGTTGGTTGGCCAGGAAGTTAATAAATGCCTTTTACCTGTAAGCCACTTAATACACACATGTACACATGTACGTGTAAACCTTCAGCTAACTAAGTAAGCTAGACTAGCTAGCCATATCTTTGTGTGTATTAAACTTGGGATTTAAGATTTCATTGTAACCCTGCATTCAACAGTTACTTAAAAACGACTGGTTGAATTAATAAAGAAATTATTTAATTAATTAAACTGGGTTTTATAATACAGATCTGTATGATTAAGGTGGTGCAATCGAGATGATGTGTTATATGTATAACTGTAAAGGACCAGTGTTCTTATTTCGAGAGAACCTGTCTGTACCCTGTCTGTACCCTCTATAGTAAACTGAGAAAATCATGATGGACAACCAAAGACATGTAGGCATCATTAAGGAGACCCTGAGTTCATTTAAGCACACAATCACAATTACTGAAAGCCTTTAAGGGTGGGGTAGGCCAAAAACCGTAAATCAAAAATTAAATAAGAAAACATTCACTTTACCTATGCAGTTCTTTTAACAATAGACATTGTCACAAAGTCGCTATTACGGAAAGCCAGATGTACAGTTATGTCACTAATGAGTAAGCCAGAGGCGTTACTGACAAGAAAAAGCCTGTCAGACGTCAGGAGGAAGATATCCTGAGTGAACCCAAATATATATATATAAAACAGTTACTGTATACTGTTGGATAAGAGTCAAGGCAAAGAACATTACGTCTGTATTTATATCTTCATTATCCATTTCTTTCACAGTATATTATCTCAGATATACAACAAAGCCTAGAAACAAAAGCGTCCAATTGTTCTTCAAAGAAGTTCTACCTTTTTGTAGTTTTGTATAAAGTGGACTTTCCTGAAGAATAATGAGTGTGTCTCAGGCCAAAGACACACCAGTGTCAACAAACAATTTTCATTTTTGTTGACTTATGGGTGGCTGCAATGATTGTAGTGCCTCACTTCATATGAACAATGTGCACTGAAGTAAAGAAAAACTAGTACACCAGTCTAATACTTGATAGGTCCCATGAACTCCACAAGTTTGGCGAAATATTCTAAAAGCAATAAACACCAGACTTCCTGCAGAACGATCTACAAGTCTGTTGTATTCTGAGGTGTAGGATTTCTGTGTTCCATAGAGCATTGCATGGCATCCCAGATGTGTTCAATAATGTTGAGATCTGGTGATTTAGGTGGGAATGGTAAAACCCCACACTTAGATGAGTGTTCCTCTAACCAGAATCATAATCTCTAGATGTGTGTGGTGGTACATTGTCCTGTTAGAAGAGGCCAAATCCATCAGAATGAGTGCAATAAGTGTAACTCATCAGAAAGGAGACACACATAGTGTTCACCTGTCAGAGACGTTTATGGATGTACCAGGGGTCCTATAGAATGTCAGCTAAACATACGACATACCATTATAGAGCCACCATCTATCTGTACCAGTTTTTTTTTACAGTCTGTACCAGTACTGCCTCATGTTCCAAACCACTAATAAAACTGATTGATGATTTCTAATGTGAGTTAATTCCATGCTAAAATTGCATCTGTGTTACCGTGTAACATTGTTATTCATTTAACAGTCAGGTGTAGCCACTGTCGATAGATAAGCCTTGAAAAAAAAATGTAATTGTTGTCTCAGATGGGTTAACACATTTCTGAATTGTTAACTCTATATCTTAGGTTATGGTTATATAGTTAGTTCTAAGACAGTGTGCTTGGAACACAGGGAATAAGATGTCACCATCCCCTGGACACCAGTACATACACTGAATTGGTACAAACAAGCCTATGCAAATTACATAGCAGCACCCAACAAATATAACATCTATGGAAGCTACATAATGGTATTTGGTTTGTTTAGCTCTCATTCCATGGGACCACCAGTGCAAGCGTCTCTGACAGGTGAATTACACCTGTTCATGTCATACTTTCATTCTGATGGGTTTGGCCTCTTCCAAAAAGACAATGCAATAAAGCAACACATATATGAGTTTGGGGTTTTCCATTCCCACCTACGTCAACCAGATCTCAGAACTGTGGACCAATCTGCCGGAAGCATGATGTTCGTTCAAAATTTCCCCATGGTCCTGGAGTCCATGTCCTGTCATATCTCTGCAGATCTATATGCTGCTGTGGGGGACCTAGCAAATATTAGCCTGGTCTACGAGCACTTCAGTGTATTACACACCACATGTAATAAATAGTCAAGCTACCTATGGACATGTTTTGAGAGGTGGGAAGAGAAAACCAGCCTGAACAAGGAGAACTCCACACAGACAGTAACCCGAGCTCAAGATCAATCCAGGAACCTTGGACCAGTGATGCTACAACACAGCTAATGCTGCTGCACCCTGAGTGTTGAACAAAATGAAGCTAAATGGTACAATAACAGGCAGCACGGTGGTGCCGCATGGTAGTGTGTCTCACAGCGTCAGGGATCTGGGGCTGTGGGTTCGAGCCTCGCTCCAGTCTCCAGTTTAAGTCTGTGAGGTGTTTGTTGGTTTTACTCCGGTTTTCTCTCACCTCCAGAAAATCACACATGGAAGGGCGAATTGGATACTCTAAATTGCCCCTAGGTTTGAGTGTGTGAGTCAGTGGGTGTGTGTTTGGACATAATACCCTGTATTAGATTTGCGCCCTGTCCAGGGGTATCCCTGACTTTGTGCACCGTGATTCCGGGTAGGCTCCGGACAAACCGTGACCCTGACAGACTAAGCGGTTAAGATAATGACTGACTGGTAGTAATGAAGGAGCAGGTGTACAAGAATATGAAATGTCTCTCTCACTCTCTCTATGTTGTCCCTCTGTCCTGTGCAGTTTAAGACATTTATACGTGCTAATATTTCATTGCTGAAGGCTTGGGAAAGGAAAACAACTTTTGGGGCCACACTCAGAATTCTGTCTCATCCGGTCTGATCTGGATACAACACGTGGAACGAAAAAAAGAAAACCACCCCTAACTATTGGTCGTGACGTCACAGCCTCCCGTTTATCCCCGAGGGTGGATGCGGACAGGCGCGCGCTCTGAGACGCACTTCGGTCCTAAGTGTCCAAGGAGGCGCTTGTTTTAACTGAAACCAAACACACACACACACACACACGTGTGCTACAGACTTATTGTTAGTATTATTCGTTGAAGGACGCATCAGGGTAACAGGTGCACATCTGGAAAATAAAGTCCAGCATGGCGAACTCAGGAGTGCAGCTGCTCGGATTTTCCCTGTCCTTGGTGGGCGTCATGGGGCTGATCATCGGCACGGTGCTGCCCCAGTGGAAAATGTCAGCCCATGTAGGAGACAGCATCATCACCGCCGTGGCTACGTACCAGGGTCTGTGGATGTCCTGCGCCTTCCAGAGCACTGGTCAGCTCCAGTGTAAAATCTACGACTCGGTCCTGCAGCTGGACAGTAAGTGTGGACTAATCCTAGGGGGATCGAATAGACTGTCAGCAGTGATGCCGCGTTCAGGTGCTCCAGTGATTTTGTTTAGTGTGGTTTATCTTCAAATATTGCATTAATTCACTGTGAACTTATAGAGTAGAACCGATTCATTGTTTGGAGCACAGGCGGGAGTTAATAATGGCTTATTCATTACTCCTGAAATGCCTTTTGTTAGTGTCTCCACTGGAGTAAACTGTATAGTGGTCCTATATTATTATAGGAGGTAGAATAGACTCTGTCTGACTGTGTTTTATTTCATTTATTCATTTATTTTTAAATATTGCATTATCCTGGGCAGTGGATTCGGAGTCTGTCCCGAGGTGTCACTCCATCCCACTCTCTTTCATATATTATGTCCTGTAGATGTGACTATAATGTGATGCTGTTGGTGTATTCGCTTATTTAAAGCAAAAATCTGTAATTATATTATATAAAAACGATCCCGAACACTTAAACTGTCCTTTCAGTAATGTTCATGGCAATCACAAGTCCTTATTCTGATATCAAAACTGATAATGCACTTATAAACACTTTTTAAAATATTTAAGTGCTCTGTAAGAGTTTTAATTTCTGAACAGGAGCATCATTTACCGCGGATCTGTTAACTGCGTTGTTGAGCGTCGTGGCTGCGTTAGAAAAACGCAGTCCTTAGAAAATAATGAATTGAGTTAACTGCCTTCTAAAAACAAAAATAGTGAGCTAAAATGCATATAATGCAAGTGGATTAAATATTGAACAAGCACCACGTCGGGTCTAATAAACACATTGCTTTGTAAAAAATATAAATAAGAAAATAACAGAAGCAAGACTGCGGAAGTCGGTGTGGTGACTGCGCTCTGAGCGCACCTGTGCTCTGTCTGGTCACCTGTGTTTATTATAATGTAGTGCTGCCTGTGGGTTCTTCTAGATACACTGCTACATTATGTGCTGTGTCATTTCCCTCAGTGTCAAGCGCACAGCTCTCTGACTGTGGAGGCTTTGTATCAGCATACACTGAGAGTATTGTTGGGTCTGGAAGCACTGGGAGGTGCAAAAGTACATTATTACCATAGCTGGTTCATATCTAGTGAACTGAGATACCTTTGAACAATAGAAAATATGACAGATTGTATATCCTGATTAAAATAGACCACTGGAAGGACATCTGTTTTCATTATTCATCGTCTGAAATGGATTTCAAAATGCAAAAAAAAAATCTTTACACTATTATATTAGTGGCAGTAATTGAGAAACATCTTCTCTATTACCAGGACTTCTATGACCAGGTCGAACTAAGCAGAGTAGTCCCATTCAAAGTAGGTCAGATGTCCAGGACTAAGTTAAGATATTGTTCCTTGACCGGCTTGTCCCCATGATATTACAGGTCAAACCTGGCACCCAACAACCTCTATAAATCCAAACACACACACACACATTTCTAGGAGGGCACCAAAGCAATGCCTGGTCTAGATAAATGGGTTTTGATCAGAAGGCTGGCAACAGAAAGGCTATTGCTTTGTTAATAAGAATGCAGCGCCTCCACAACGCCACTCCTGTCCTGAAACAATCCCCTCGATCCTGTCCAATCCTGTCTCCTCTAGTCTTATAAATTTTCTCTGTCTCTCATCGATATCTGTTTGGCTTGGTGAAATGAGCAAATACTGGAAAATTAGAGCAATGTCCAGATTCAAACCAGTTTAATCTGCATCTGAGAGCAGTTAAAGACAGAAGGAAGAGGGAGAATAAGACGGGGGATTTAGGGAGGGTAGTTACTGGATTCCAGACTGGAGTATTTTCAGTGCCTGGCAAGAGAGCTTTTATTGTGCTGTAATGAATGATGCTAGAGAAGTCATTCTTTCACTTCGTTACACCCTTCCCCACCTCCCCTTGTTTTTAGTGTGACTATACAGGGATTTACTGGTACAGACTGGTTCTTATTTGGGTAGAATCCCCTCACACATGCTCACCCACCCACTCACACACATACACCCGAACACACACGCACACATTCTCTGTCTTCTTTTTTTTTTTGTCCATCCTGGATGCTGATTAGTATATCCTACTAATTATGCCTTTTATTGTTCTGTTCATTAGAAAGCACAACAAACTGTGTGGATGGTTCCCATGAAATATTAATAACATACAAAAGCATTCACATTATCAGGATACATTTTCACTCATTCACTCGTTTTCAGTAACCACTTTATCTTGGCCAGGGTCATGGTAGGGTGGAAGCCTACCCTGGGAAAACACTGGGGGGTGAGGAGATTGCACGGCTCCATACATACCAACATTCAACACTAATTCACATCTGTTGACAGTGATTTGTTATAATGAATCCATTTACTGTGTTAAATTGTACTGTTTGTATTTGTAAAGATTTTGGTTTGGAGTAGCTTTTAACATGCATTGTGTGTGTGTGTGTGTGTGTGTTTGTGTGTTAGGTTCTCTCCAGGCAACCCGTGCTCTAATGATAGTTGGCATCATCGTGTCAATTGCTGGACTGGGAGTCGCCTGCATAGGGATGAAGTGCACCACATGTGGAGAAGACAATAAAGTGCGTAAAGCTCGCACTGCTATGACAGGTGGCATCATACTGCTCATCGGAGGTGAGTATATTAATTATACCGGTTAAAACAAACAAAGGGTCATGTGTCCTCAAAGCACAAATTTAAAAAAAAGTAGGCAAAAAATTAAGATTGTAGTGTGGATTATTGGACTTGTGTTAGACCAGAGTTGATTGGGGCAGACTTGATTGGGACACTGAAGAGAAGCAAGTAATAAAGGTCTTCCTTATAAAGATTGAGAGTGTTTAAAAGCCGTGAACTATGATGTGTGTATGTGTTTGATGTGTGTATAAGTGCAGTTTGCTGTACAATACTTTTTTTCTACTTGGCTGTTTTTCTAAATGATGTCTTTGTTCTGGTCATTCAGCTCTCAGTGCAATCGTTGCATGCTCTTGGTTTGCGCACAACGTGATCCGGGCTTTCTACAATCCCTTCACTCCAGTCAACACCAAGTAGGTTAATTATTAAGGTTTTAAGGTTAAGGTTTTATTATTATTATTAAGGTTTTATTTTTTATTATTATTATTATTATTATTATTATTATTATTATTATTATTATTATTATTATTATTATTATTATTATCGGCTGCCTCTGATTATTACTGCTATTATTTTTCAAAAATGATCATCATATATATTTATTAAAAAATATTTAAAAAATTATTTATTATTATTTAAAAAATCAGTTTGCATACATGTAGTTTTATAACGAATATAGCAGATGGGTTGTTCCAGATATCTTGGAAAACTTTCAACAGTTTTTGTGCATAATCTAGTTTCATAATTATATATTTAACCTAAGAAACACACTCATGATGTATATACTCAAGACTTTTATTTTAGGTGTGTATAAAATGTGTATTTCTCCCCCTTTTTGTCTCCTTTTATATTAGGTTTGAATTTGGTGCAGCCATTTTCATTGCATGGGCTGGATCTTTTCTCGATGTTCTTGGTGGAGCTTTACTGGCGGCCTCATGCCCTCGAAGCAAACAGGTTTCCAAGTACCCTAAAAACTCTACTCGAGCCCCCAGCAGCACCAAGGAGTATGTGTGATTGTATAGGGAAGACCAGACAGGAACTGTATATGATAAAGTATCCGTGTAAAAGGCAACTGAGCCTGATGGATTAAACTGAAGTAGGTGGAAAACATGGTTAATCCATAGAGCGAGAATGGCAAAAGGTGCTGTTTATAATTTGCCATCTTCAGCAATATATCCTAATTATTGGAATAAAAGAGTTTTATAATGTCCCATTGTGAAAAAGAAGAGTAAAGTATTAATAGCTCTTTATTATTTTTGTTATAATAAAAACCTGTAAGCTTCTAGCATTACGTCAGAATCCAGTCACACACGTTTCAGAATATTAGTGTTGAATGTGGATGATGCCAAGCTACCATCATCCCCACTAGAGGGCATTACATGTCCTTTAGTTTAAATACTGAAGTCCACACCTGCCCAGAAAACCAGCATAAGAACCTTTCACTGTAGCTGTGTCCCAATTTATAGGCTGCATCCTTTGAAAGATGTGGTCTATGCAGGCATGTCCTCAAAGGCTGTGTAGACTGTGAAGGCTGATCGAATTGGGATATGATAGCTGGTGAAGGATCTATTCATTGGAAACTTAGTTCCCGAAAATGGAGGACGCATTTCTTTGTTACGTATTACAAAGCCTTTGGAAAATGACAGCCTAGTCATGCCACTGTGATACATTCGGTCTTCAAGTGCAGCCTCCAAAGGATACAGCCCCTGAATTGGGACACAGATCGTCTCACAGAAGAAGCAGTTTTTTACCCCTTTACAGTTGCTTTTTCTGGTGCTGCACTGTCGTTTTTACAGTATAAACTGCTTAATGTCTTGGAAGTGCAAGACAACAGATTAACCAGACTCAGCCTGTGTCTCAGTTCAACCTCCATTTTAACATGTAATGAATTACTAACCACTGTCACTTATAAACCCGGATCAAAACCAAGTATAAGGATGGTGTTGAGCAAGTCTGCAAAGAAAACACACACCTTAGGCTAACAAATGATTCACAAACTAGTACAAATACAAACGGAAATAATTTTACAGGATCTAGTGGTGACTTACCCATGTGTGTATTGTGTTGTTTTTGTTAATTTTTTTCCAGTTAGATTGATTTGTGATCAAAATTGTGCCCGAGAGTTTGATTGTAGGATTTGATATTCCGGGTCTGAGAACCGCAGACTACACGCATTTTTGTAATTCCTTTACTTCAACGGACAGGAATCAGGCTTGTTAGAGCATGGACATCACAGAAACTTAGATTTAGATCAGATCTAGTGGATGTCAGTTAGAACAAAACAAAGGATGTACTATTTGCTTTATTCATTACCTTACCTTACATTGCCTTGATTCTGGATCACTCGCTCAGTGAAGTGAATATCAAGTATTTCATTTTTTCACCTGTTCCTGCACTGTTGTCATTTAAAAGGCTGAATGTTAATACACTGCTGTTGTTGTTTGGTGTTTTTCTGCCTCTTTATCACAATCTAATGGTATGAATCAGGGGTGACCAATCATATTTAGAAAAGGTTGGTGTGGGTGAAGGTTTTCATTCCCATCAAGCCGAAGACACACCTGACTTAACCTGCTTTTAATAGACTTGTCAGGTGTGGCCTCTGATTGGAATGAAAATCTGCACCTATATCAGCCCTTGCTGGGTAGTTTTGGACACCCCTGGTATAAATCAATAGAGGACACTTTACATTTGTGAGAACTAAAAGTGTTTACACTTTAGTTTCAGCTCTAGTTCACTCACCTTCATATGACAAATGATGAGAATAATTCTCTGAAATGAAAAGTCTTCCACCAATTTATCTGTCTTTACAGTAACTATATAACACTGATCTATATAATCAAGTGTTTTCCTGTTCATCATATTGAAGTATAGTATACTCCACAAATGAGATTTTTTTGCTTGTCAGTGTTCAATGGTTTTTGTGTTTTCTTTTTTTTTTTTTTGCTATGATTACGAAAGCAAAGTAAAAAGTCCCAATGCAAAATAAATACAAAATGAAATTTATATTATTTATAAATTGCTATAATGTCTACTGATTTATTATTATAAAACTGCATTGTGTAAAAGAAAGATTTCATCTTAGCAATGCAATAAATAATTTTCTTCTGTTACATAAAAAGTGTGAGTGTGTTTCGGATCGAAAACTGGCTCTTTAATATTATACAAAGACTGTGGTGAATCAACAGGACAGAAAGACTATGATAATCATGCATACTTTATTTCTCAAAAATGCAATTTGCAAATACAAAATGAAATCAACAAGCAATTCCATGCAAGTCAATTATAATGCACAAACCACATATTAGCATAACCATTACATTAGACCTTTTTACAGAGTAATCTATTCAGACCAAAGGTGAAAAAGCACTCCCTGCAAATATACACTTCAACTGCTATATATCCAGGGAGCCAAAACATGCCAAAAAAGACCTCGGTTTCTATGGTAACTGTGACTCCAAAGCTAATGGTGTGTTACAGGTTAACAGACTTTCACAGAACACGTTTGTGAGAACGGAGCAAGCCTAGTTTTAGTCTTTGTCCGCTCAGTAAAGTGCTTTTTTAAATTTTATGAATATAGCCCTGTGCCTTTAGAAATCATTTTTAATCTCAGTATCAAAATGCAGTGTGAACGGAGAGGTAATGACAACACGGTCAATGTCACAGCCAACAAGATTAAAGTTACAAGTGCTGAACAAGCAGTGATCACAGCAGAGTACTGAACAGTCAGCAGTCCTGAGATAAAAGACTGAGAAAAATACAGAGAATGGGAGAGAGAGAGAGAGAGAGAGAGAGAGAGAGAGAGAGAGCTTATGTTGTGTGTGCATTTGTGTTAAAATGATTCCACAGCCTAATGATTGTGTGTGCATTCAGTAATGGTTCATAACTTGATTAAAGATGTTGGCCAGGATGCAGCTTTGGCACAGTCCAGCATGCTTTTAGGCAACAGGTGAGACGCTGATGGCCAGAGGAAAGCTCCTGTTGTTGTTCATAATATCTTCCAAGTCTTCATCATCAATGTCCACTGTTAAACAAAAGCAGGAGGAAGTGTAACTAGAAGAACAACTAGTATAACTAGAAGAACAACAAAAAAATGGCCCTATTCAAAAGAGTTACAGTTATAAAGTATGACGGTTTAGCAACTTTGCATAGAAATTCGGTCAGGTGTCAATAGAGGGATATACCGGGGTCCAATGTGTAAGATGTGTAAAAAACAGTAACAAGACACAGCAGTCGTATCTGAAATGAGACCCTAAATCTTATACCTCTGTGTTTTATTACTGTGGATTTTATGTCGACTTAATTATATTAATTGAGCAGTGGTGGACAGTAACGAAGTAAATGTAATTCGTTACTGTACTGTAGTTTTTTGTGTATCTGTACTGGAGTATTTTTATTTTAGGGGACTTTTACTTTATCTTCACTACATCTGAAAGTCAAATATCTTACTTTTTACTCCACTACATTCTAAAAATTCTGTCGTTACTTTTGTCTCATGCACACATAAAATATGTACACATAATGTACACAAAATATGTAAACAAGCGTGTAATCACACCAATCAGGTTACAGAACGCACTTTGTTAACAGTGGGTTGGGCTAGACATAGTTATCCCATCAGTGCAGCAGCGTCGAGTGTCAGCGGGAAAGAAAATTGGATGAAAATTCACACTCGTCACAGCACCCCCGGCCCTATTTAAGTGACTTTTTTGAAATACACGAGATGAAACAGGTTTTGTAAAGAAAGATAAACAGCCTCCTCATGTTATAATTAGGGACGATGTTTGCTCTCAGCACTTCTCTAAACTGATACTTTGTTCTTATAACTTTGACTTTGTTCTCCATATAGTATGATTAGTAGATTTTATTTCGAAATATCATGACTTTAATCTTCAATATATTACGACTTGATTCTTAATATGACTTTAAATATTACTACTTTATTCTCAAAGTTTACCGTTTATTATTTTTTTTAAACTGTGACCTAAAACACCTGTTGGATGGATAGGATATTTTATTTATCAGAAAGAGGGAGACTGATAGACTTTATATTTTAATATAATATATTTAACCTTGGGTATCTGTACTTTTACTCAACTGGATGATTTGGGTACTTCGTCCACCACTGTAATTGAGAGCATTTACCTGAGTACACCTTTTGCACCATAATATGTTTATTTTACCTAGATGTGCAGGTGGTGTTAATTTATAAACATATGGCTCATAGATTAGACAGACAGACAGACAGACAGACAGACAGACCCCAGTAGAGGTAGTCTACAGTTATTTAGAGAGACCATCAGTGTGTTGAACATGTGTAATCCAGATGAAAACCAGACATTCAGTGAGTACTAACCTCTCTTGGAGCGTCCGATCTGTCCGAGTTTGGGGGCTCTGTGCATCCTGCGGGGGTTGGCTGACAGCTGTGCCTCGTGCCTGCCCCCGGCTCCGGGTCCGGGGCTGTAGGGCAGCACGGCGCTGGGTCGCAGTGCGCATGCGGGCGGGATGAGCTCGGGCAGACCTGCACTTCCGTACATGACAGCGTCGTCGTCTATATGCTGAAATTCAGACGATCTCTTCATATATCTCTGTGTGCTGGTGAGATCCGGTGTCGTAGCTGTCAGGTCCCTTTAAACCACCTGTGGATGTTAAATGCGGATTTTATAAACACGACCCACAGTCAGTGTGTGTGTGTGTGTGTGTGTGTGTGTGTGTGTGTGGGCAAAATGTCTCAGGTCCGCTAAACATCTGACCTGTAACATTTAGTCTAGCTACAGTGTGCCAAGTCGTATTTCCTCGTGTTGATCTGTCAACACTAAGACTAACACACACACACACACACACACACACACACACACACGCGAAGGATCCGGGTTTCCGCCGGATCGATAAACCCTCCATTTCCTCGACGAATCAGTGAAATACAGCCCAGAAACAGGAGACTTACCCGTGTAATGTCAGCGCTAGACGACAGAAAGACGTCTGTAAAGCAGGTGAAGGAGCGAGGCTGCTTGTTCTCAGTGCTGTGAGCCGGAAGTGAAGCTGTTTTACACCGAGCAGCTAATGTGTCGTAACTCTGCTTTGGGGATTTCCTTGGTCGTTTCTGAACGCGTCACTGTGAGGGAAGGGCTGTGTGTGTGTGTGTGTGTGTGTGTGTGTGAGAGAGAGAGAGAGAGAGAGATGGTGTGTGTGTGGGTGTGTGTGTGTTATCTTTTTTTGAGGACAAAAAAACATGAAATACATGTGTGTGTGTGTATATGTGTGTGTGTGTGTGTGTGTATGTGTTAGAGAGAGAGAGAGAGAGAGAGAGATGGTGTGTGTGTGTGTGTATGTGTTAGAGAGAGAGAGAGAGAGAGAGATGGTGTGTGTGTGTGTGTGTGAGAGAGAGAGAGAGAGAGAGAGAGAGAGAGAGAGGGTGTGTGTGTGTGT
>JAOVVF010000042.1:6272914-6283678 GCA_028565595.1 Duopalatinus emarginatus | reverse complement strand
ACACTAATACATTAATTCTAAACCCAGTTAAATCGCTTGTTACCAAAATATTTTAAGGTTGATTTCACATGGCATATTACTTTAGGGCTTTAGGCTACACATATTATGTGTAATTGCTGTTTAATTGAGTATTAGCTTGTGTCAGAGAAACATGCAGGCATCTCCACATCTGCTGATAAAAGTGTTAGGGTACGTACTCATCCAACCTGCTCTGGTAGAAAAGAGACATATTTTGATTGTAATCTCCTGAAAACACACAATGTCATTGGAGAAGTTGAATGTATGCATGCGCATGTGTATACGTGTGCGTGAGCACTGACTGTCATATTTAAGGCCACACATACCTTTACTTCACAGTTCAGTCACTCGTCTAGCTGACCTGTCTCCCTCACCTCGACACACTGTTAAGGTAGGACTCTATAGCGACATCACATATTATTGCTATGAATTAGCTGGTGTAAACTAAATTAGTTGATTTTGAATCCTAGTCTGAAATTGCCTTAATTAGTTAAATGTAAGAGTTATTATTATTACACATATATCATTTAAAAATTTAATAGATTTATTTATTTATTTATTTTATTTTATTTATATCATGTGATTATTTATCTATATGACTAAATAAAAAAATATCCAAGCAATTTTTTTTCAGATAAATAAACATTTTCTCAGTGATATCATAATTCTATATTTTAGACAACTAAACCATGGCGACCAAGATGGTCATTGATCAGCCCAGGCCGATTATAATGCCAACAGAAAGTGGGGAAGAGTGGTCCACCGGCATCTGCGAGTGTGACAATATCTGTGACTGTGAGTAAAACAGCTCTTTCTTTATGTGTTTTTTTTTTTAATTTTTGTAATGTTAACAAGCTGAATTTGGCACTACCTCTTACTTACCCTTAGATTTTCACTGCTCACACTAAAAACAACATATCTTTAATTAATATACAGTACTGTGCAGTCTTAGGCTGTGCAGTCTTTTTATTTATGCATTAATAATAATAATAATAATAATAATAATAATAATAATAATAATAATAATAATAATAATAATAGTCATTGTTGGGATTTGGATTTTTAAAAAGATACAAAGGGTTGTCATTGTACTGTTAAACAAATATTCTTTATTTTATTACTGTTTATGGTATTCAATTAATTTTCAAGTCATCTTTGCTTCAGAACATTTCTTTGCATGTGGCTAAGACTTTTCCAGACTACTGTACATTTTACTGTAGTTACTAAATAAATGTCAATTAAAGTAATGTACATTTAAATTTTAATAATCAGCCACTGTCGTTATACAGTATATGAAATTAACTTGTATGGTCAGTCATGCAAGTTATAGTGAATTTTTAGTTAAATAGTGAGAGCTTTTGTGTCTGTACAGGTTGCATGGCATTCTGGTGTTACCCCATCTTCAACTGCGTCACTGCCAAGGACCATGGCGAGTGTCTGTGTCTTCCTCTGCTAGAGTGCTGGGGATTCATCCCACCCATTACCATGGCCATGAGAGTGTCTGTTAGAAGAACCTATGGTATTGAGGTAAAGATACTTCAAGCATTCAGCAACATGATTTTTTTAAACCATATGTTACCTCTTTGTGCACACAGGTTTTAGATCAGATACAGTACGCTTTGTTAGTACAAAGCATGATAAGTAATCATCAATTACTTCTAACTTTATTAATAATGGAATAATGGAAACTTATGAACTGAACTACCTCAATCAAAACTGCATTGTGAACCTTTATATTTTCTCATCTCATTGAACGCCTTGCTGATTCAACAGGATTCTATATGTAACGACTGCGTGTACGCCTGCTGCTGTGGCCCGTGCTCTTGGTGCCAAATAAGGCGTGAAATGAAGGTTCGTCACCATCCTGTCACAAGCTTCCAGCGAAGGAAATAACTTCATCATCATCATCATCATCATCATCATTATCACTATCATCTCCAACATCAGATGAATTTCAGTCATATTAAAATCATCCAAGTGACAACTGAGACTTTTTTGCAGTCTTTGTATATTCACTGTTTGGAGCTCAGTCTGATATGTGTCAGTCAAAATGCTCATGTATGAAGACTATACTTTCTAAAAAAAAAAAGTTTTATGACCCTGTTTGTATTTATGATTAGAATATATATTATATCATATTATTATTTCCATAGCACTCCTGGCCTGTATAATATTTACTTAATTATCACTATTGTTAATTGTCTGATGCTTAACCTTAAAAACTTATAATAAAGTATTGTCAGAAATTTAAACTCCTCTTTTTGTCTGTTCTTATTCTACAATATAAAAATCTATCTAGATAATACATGTTCAGATGATTCAGAATATAAGAACGTTTAAATTTTATCTATCACAAAAGAGCTGCAATAACTCTAAGAACAATCCACAACATTACTAAGCCTCTAGAACAAAAATACCAGCAGAGACAGACCTGAGGCAAGGCTGGGGCTGTTATTGTACGTGATAATTGTCTAATTGTATCAGCAGTTTGGGAAGTACTGCTAGGAACAGCCTGGGGTGATCAGCTTTCAAATGTTTTTAGTATTTGGCCCCCAGCACTTACAATCAACCCGAGGAGAGATGGGTGGGGTGGGGTGGGGTGGGGGTGGGGGTTCTTACTGGATCTCTCTGTCCAGGACAGCAAAGTCCTTCTTGATGATTTTCAGGAGCAGAGACAGCCAAGTGTGCATGGTGTTCTCATAGCACTTTTAACCTGATGATTTCATCAGCTCTGTTTATCTGCTTTAACTATCATATCTAGGTTAAATCCATCTACACATAAAAGACATTGTGCAAAATATACTTTTTGATATTGCAGAAATAAAGGCAGTAATAGCATGTGTTGCTGCAAAGTATTAAACTATAAAGTGTTTAAAGGATATAAGTCATATATCTTATATAGCATGTGGCTCTACACGTTATAGAAGTTGTTTGTGTTGCAAAAATTTATATATTAGCAAAAACATCTAAAAGATACGTCCTCCTAAAAAAGACAAAGAACCAATAAAATCAAACCGTGTTTTACAAAGGTAATAAACCTGGAAGAGTGTGCTTGTTAGAATTACTACCATCTTAAAAATTACATTATGGCCGATACACACAACGTACTAAATAATCAAGATAATACTGAATGTTCCTACAGCTGTGCCCTCAGACTGCGCTGTACTTTTCACACAAGTATCTCAGCATCAGCGTCTCTTCAGCTTGATCAATGTGATAAAAATGTTCTACAAAACGGTTCAGTTGATTCATCTTATTTGCGATACAGCTGGCTCCCAGGGTTATTTCCCATTAACTTAAACCATATAAAGAAAACAGCAATTAACTGATTCCAGACTATGCAAATGCTACCTCTTTTAAAGCACACCTGTAAACCTTCAGTATAAGATTACACTGACACACACTATTGAAAATGTACCCCGCAGACATGCGGGAGCATCTCACACGTTCGAGTTTCAAAGTAAGAACGCTGTGACCTGCACAATCTATTGATCTGACATTTTTCACTAATGTGCACCTGTCTGGCTGAACCTGTCACTGCGCTGTGATAAGCATCCAGGAGGACGTGCGTGTAGGTATATGCTTGCGTGTTTAGTGACAGTTGCATTCACACGTCTGCGTGTCTCCTTGTTGACCCTTTGCGTGAAAAAGGAAATTGCGTCATGGCATTCCTAGCCACCACCCTTTCTATCTAAATAAAGTGGGCCAGTCAACAATCGCCTTTCAGTAGTGTCCGGGGATTCGTCTCACAGGTAAGTCAGCAGGCGGCTGAAAACCTGGGCAATAGGGGACACGGGTTAGGGTAATAGATTTTTGCTTTTACCTGGTTCTTTTAATCAGTTATATTCTACACTCTTACTATTACTACTAGTGGTAATAATAATAATAATAATAATAATAATTATTATTATTATTATTATTATTATTATTATTATTATTATTATTATTTTATGTAGTGAATTTCTTTCAGTAAAAGTGGCTTTGCAATGGTATAGAATTGCATAATTATTATTTGATTGCTAACAGCATCCATGAAGTATTTTGCAAATGTTTAGCTTTACATATTTTATATTTATAAAGCTGGAGAGACAGACAGACAGACATAGAGAGAGAGTGAGAGAGAGAAAAAGAGATTCAAAGTCTGTTTTGCCTATTCAATTTTTTATGTTTTTTCAGTTATAAAGTCTTCAATATGGCTACCAAAATGGTTATCCAGCAGCCGAGGCCAATTGCCGTGACACCTGGTTCGGACCAGTGGACCACAAGCATCTGCGAGTGTGACAGCGTCAACGAATGTGAGTTTGCTAGACTGTTCCTGCTTGATCATTATGATAATAGTGCATTTCAGTCAGTTCAATATGTTTAATAATGTGTTCCAAACAATCAGGCTGTATTATGCTTCAGGGAGCTGTAGAACTGATGCTGGTTTTATGCATTAATATGGATGTACTGGTACATTATGTAGCATTGAGCTTTAAAGACATTTAAAAGACCACATTGTCGATTGTTAATTGTACATCAGTCTTTTATAAAATGTGTCCATTTGTGTGTGTGTGCTTCCAGGCTGTTTCTCGGTGTGGTGCTTTCCTTGCTTCGCCTGCATTACAGCTCGAGACCACGGTGAATGTCTCTGCCTCCCTATGCTGGATATGTGCGGCCTCATCCCACCAGCCACTCTTTCCATGAGGGTTTCAACACGGAAACGCTACGGCATTACGGTAAATCCTTTTTTTTTAAAGAAATCTAGACAACATAAATTTCATGATTTTAAAAGTGGTCAACCAGTCTTGTCTGTATTGACTTCATAAAGCTAGTTAAAAACTCTTTATAATAAGCAACTAATACATTTTCACTGATCTGGAAAAATCTGGATTGCTTCTCAGGACACGATTTGCAATGACTGCGTGTACACTTGCTTCTGTGGCCCATGCAGCTGGTGTCAAATCAGGAGGGAGATGAAGGCAAGACTTCATCCTGTAACACTGCTGAACAACAGGCCAACAGGCTAAAGACATCATGAGCCCAAATCATCACCTCATCATCGTCTCGTCATTATCGTTACTGTCATCATTACCAGCATCAGCAAGTGAAGTCTACATCTCTGCATGACATCTCGTGTACATTGCTCCGTAACTGATCTTGAACATTTGTTTATCCTGGTAAAATCAGGAGTCTTAATCAGTGCTTCCTCCAATACACACATTTTTAGTCCTATAGGGGAGTGGCTTGTTACCTAATCACTGTTTGGGTACTAGTTCGAGGAGTGATGAGGACTGCTACTCACATATGAAGACTGATCCAATAACTCCGGCATGTAGAAATGTAACTAAATGTAACTAAATTATCTATTTACTATATTGCATCACAATGCTTTTAAATTTTTAATAGGCTATTACAAAATTCTAAGATTAATTTAACTATGTTACATTTCACTAGGATTTTTTTTCCAATTACTTTTAAATGTAATGATGATTGCTTATCTAATACTGCACTGTACTGTTATATATACTCATACTTAACGGCATGTCTGCTAATGAAGTAATTGTGAGTACAAAGATATTTTGCTTTAAACAATGTAAATGTGTACTTTTGAAATAATTATCAATAAACAAATCTAAAATAAAATGATGCTGTTTTGTAAGTATGCTGTATAACCAGAGCTGATGACGTCAGTCTACAATCTTCACAATTTTCAGACACACCTCTTAATCACTCAGTCACATTGCCACAGTTAAATTCGGGTGTGTTACTGTATTACAATGCCCCTGTTGCAACAAGTCAGTTAGTGAACTTTCCTCCCTCTAGGGTTTTCCACAGTCAGCTGTGAGTGGTACTTCTGAAAACTAGAAGTGTTTAGGAAATGCAGTCGTTGCAAGGCAGTAGTTGCAAGGCATCTAACCCCCAACTGTGCTGTGGTTTGGGGCTGCCCCAACAGTGTGTGTATTTCACTGCACAGATGGATTACATGCAAAGGTCACATTCCGCTGCGTGCAAGCACAGTAGGAAAATAGTTCACTTTTACTTCACTTTCACTGTATTAGGGCATCTCCAAATCAGCAGGTCTTGTGGCATGTTCCCGAAATGCAGTGGTTAGATGTGCATGGGGAGTGAATGCTAGCCTGTCTGGGCTGATCCTACAGAAAAAAACTGTGCCCCAAAAATTTGATGGCTTCAGGGTGACTTCAGCCATGACTTGAGGTTAGAGAACCAGTCTTGTGACAGGAAGGTTGCCAGTTCAATCCCCCCTTCCTGACATTGCACCTAACCCCCAACTGCTCTCAGGGCACTGAGGATGGGACTTTTCCCTGCTCTTGGCAAGTGTGTACATGGCCCCTATAGTGTGTTTACTAGTGTGTGTTTTACTGAGGGAATGGGTTAAATCCAGGTCAAATTCCTTTGTGTGCAAGTGTAGTAGGTCAATCACTTCACTTCATCGTATGGATTTCTATGGCCAAACAGATTTACATCAGCAAGCACAATGCCAACCATCGGATGTAAAGCATGATGGAATTATGTAAAACATGACACACTGAAGCAGTGGAAATGTGATCTGGGGAGTGACAAATTATGATTTTCTATCTGGCAGTCTAAAGGGCAAGTGTAGGTGTGGCAAATACCAGTAGAACGTTACGTGTCTGACCGCATCGTACCTATAACATGTATGGGTTGTTTTTCAGGGCTTGGTCTAGAACCCTTAGTCCCAGTAAATGGAAATCTTAATGCTTCATCATACTAAGACATTTTAGACAATTGTTTGCTTCCAACTTTGTGGGGACAGTTTGGGAAAGGCATTTTTCTCTTCCAGTATAACTGTGCCCCAGTACACAAGGCAAGGTTCATAAAAACATGGTTGAGTAAGCTTGGTGTGCATGAACTAGGCTGGCCCACACAGAGCCCTGACCAAAATACCACTGACTTTCTTTGGGATGAACTAAAGAACTTTATCAGCCAGGGAATCTTGTCCAAAATTGTGTCTAAACTTACAAATGCTCTTTTGAATGGCCAACATTCCCTCAAACACATTCCAAGTGGAAGATGTTATAGCCAGAAAGGGGGGACCAACTCCATATTAATGCCTGTGGATTTAGAATGGAATGTCATAAAATCTCCTGTAGGTGTAATTTGTAGGTGTACCTATACTTAGGTGTGGGGCAGCTGTGGCCTTGTAGTTAAGAAACCGGTCTTATGACCAGAAGGTCCTAGGTTCAATGCCCACAATGGTCAAGACGTGAATAAAGTGCCCTTGAGTGCTCCTGAGGTGCTGTGGTTTGGGGCTGCCCCCTGCACCAGGCAAGTGCGTTCACTGTCCCTTGTGTTCACTATTATGTGTGTTTTTTACTGCACAGATGGATTAAATGCAGAGGTCACATTTGTCTTTGTGCAAGCAGAGTAGGCAAGTAGTTTACTTTCACTCCACTTTCACTGTGTCAGAGCATCTTCAATGCAATGAAATGCAGTGGTTAGATGTTCATGGGGAGTGAATGCTAGCCTGTCTGGTCTGATCCTACAAAAGAACCACAGAAGGATATATTCCTAATCCCTTGGGCCACAAATACACAGAATACCTTCAGAGATCTTCTAGAGTCCAAGCCGCGATGTCCCAGGACTGCTTTGGCAGCTGTTTAGACATGAGGTCAAAACTCATCAATTTTTAAAGCAAATAAAAAACAGTATTAAGACAGTTCACCAGTATTCCTGCCTTGGGTCCAATGATTCCGGGTTGACTCCAGAAAAACAGTGACCTTGAAGGACAAAGCGTATAAGTGAATAACTTACTGACTGACTGTACAATTTACATGTTTACTCATGTATTCACAGTGACACAATATATACAATATGTTTCCTAAAAGCATTTTACATTAACATATTTTGAAAGGGTTCTACAATGTCGAATTATGTCTTGAAGAATTTGACCTATTTTCTAAGTATGCACATATGTGTGTGTTAATAGGCATGTAAATTATCTCAGTTGGCATTGATTAATTCTTTCATTAATTCATTAAATCTTAAATAAGTTCATTATCTAAGTCCAAGCTATCCTGGGGACACCAGAAGCAATGATTGGAATACAATGTAAATGGAACACTGTGTACTCAAACTCATTCATATCTAAAAATTCAGCACAGACTTGAATGTATTTGGAATGTAGTAGGGAATCTTAAACATAAAAAAGACGTTCACCCAACCAGCCAGAAATCACAGGTTCAAATCTCGGTGATTCTACAGCTATTTATTGGCTGAGAGCCAAGCAAGAGAATTGTAGTTTCTGGGTGGGAGAGATAGCATATGCTCTTTCTCTCTGCTGTCATTCACAGTGATACTAAACTACAACAGGCATACGAATGTAGAACAGGACAGAGAGTACTTTTCTCTGCCATGTGATGCTGCATGAGTTGGATTCATGTGAGTTGGGAAAAGCTTGTACTAGCTTTCAGTCTCCCTGAAAGTTAGACATTGGTACGGGAGAGTTAGATAGAGGGTAGTTATGGGCGCGACCAAAGTAGGGAGGTAATATGTGTTTAATTTAGCAGAGTACTTTGGTTTGTCCATCTTAGGGAACCCTAGAAATGCTCTTTGTGGAATATTTCTACAAAGGTTTTTTATCTGACATAGTTTCAAGAACTGAACTATATAAAGAGCTCTTGTGCATAAACTGGAATTTTCCTCGTTCTTTTACAATATACACATTCTATTACACCTTTCTAATACTTAATATTTTGTGTTTTAGAATTTAGGTAAACAAATTCAACCTTTCTGGAATAATTATAATTTTTCCCCTTAACTGTAGGCAATACTGTACAATATAGCATAATTGTAATAGACATACTGAATACCTGCCATGGTTCACTTCTGGAATTTCTAGCCTGGTTTATAATGCATTATTTCCCTGTGTTTGTCTGCAACACGTCATATGACTTCAGGGAATTCTTTTGTTTGTCCATGTTGGACAAATGTTCATTGTAGATTGCACATTCCTCAAATAACTCTGGCTTCTGTGAGCAACCAATATTGCATACAGGTTTATATATGATTTTTGGCTGAAGATCAAACCTCAGGACTCAGGCTTACATTCACGCTATCAAGATCATGGAGCAGGAGGCCAACAGGAGACCATTCACTTTCTATGCATTCACTTCTTAAGTAGATATTTTGTCCATTCTGTGCCAATCGGTATGACACAGTACAGTTTAAAGTAGTCTGACATGTATTTAGTTGCCTACTTACAACTTAGTATCTGCTGTCTACAGAGATTGTTACTGCTTTGGTAATTGCGCATAACAAGCACAGGTTTTGATAATGAAATGCCATCAAAATGTACTTATTTAGTGTCCAAGCAGGACAATAGCAGCCCACGTTTATTATTCTGATCTTTCTGAAATTCAAAGTCAAATTGAACATTATTATGTAAATATTATCTCTTCATAATTTTAAATAGATCTAAACAGATAATACAATGGAGCATATTAATGGAAATTCATTGTAAACTAAAAATAAGTAAAACTATTCTGAAAATAGTTTTAAAACAACCTATTCTGAAATGTACAACTTAAAATTCCAAACATGAACACATTTTCTTAATTAGGTGAGATGTTTTTTTGTTTTAATTTAATTTAATTTAATTTAATTTAATTTAATTTAATTTAATTTTTTTATTATTATTATTTTATTTATTTTTATTATTTTTTTAATTTAGATTTGGAAAGTTGTGAGCACATGTGCGATGCCGTTTCAATTATGAATACATTCATTTCCAACAATTGTTTTCAAGTCCACTGGGATACCTAAATCATCCATGTGAATAGTTTTATTCAGCATTCTAGTGGTCCTACAAAGTACATACAAAAAC
Organism: Duopalatinus emarginatus; assembly: GCA_028565595.1. Lineage (NCBI taxonomy): Eukaryota > Metazoa > Chordata > Actinopteri > Siluriformes > Pimelodidae > Duopalatinus > Duopalatinus emarginatus. The sequence continues at coordinate 6,273,813 of JAOVVF010000042.1, read as the reverse complement.
AGAAATACAAATTATGTAATCCATAACATTGTGCTACAAATTCATTTATTATTATTATTATTATTATTATTATTATTATTATTATTATTATTTGGTATTCGACTTTGTGATTCTTGGTCAAATTTACAAATTTTAAAACTGTAACCTGCAATGCCCAGTTCTGAAATGTATGTTCATTAACAATTAACAGTCTGCTTGTGTTTCTATCTGTAGAGTGATCTGGCCAGTGAGTGCCTGAACTCCACCTTCTGCAATGTGTGTTCTTGGTGCCAGATAGCCTGGGAGATAAAGTGACGCCATGCTCCTTGCACTTTCGACAATACCTAGCCAGTGTACATTGCATCTCCTGCTGTGGTCACGGTCAACTGCGTGTCTGATTTGTCATTTCAAGCTACCGTGATCATCTGGTTGGTTGTAACCGTGAACAAAACTAATACGCAAAGGTTTTTTTTCTGGGTTTTTTTTGCACCTCACGTTAATATTGCTACTAATTCATAATGGCCTAACATAATAACTAATTCCAGCATAATTTTCAAGGCAATGGGATTAGTTTCAATTTACTAAAAGTTACAAAACTATTTTATTAATTAATTAATTGTGTTTAATATGCTGTATTATCGTATAAGTCAATACCCAGTCAAATTCTCTTTCACCATAAACTAAAGGCAATTCCCAATGTAGGTTGTTAAGTAAAAATCATATATCCATTTTGAACTATCCAGAACCCCCTAAGGTGTGAGTCCAGCTATATGTGTTAGCCCATGCTGTGGATTATTTGATTACTTTAAAGTTTGTTTCTTATATGCTTTTAATACTGTCTGGTTTTTTTTTTTTACATTTGTCTAACATTTGTACTCTTTTATTGTATATGTCACTTCTTAAATGTTTTAATTTGGCAT
>JAOVVF010000042.1:6224563-6237015 GCA_028565595.1 Duopalatinus emarginatus | reverse complement strand
AGATATATATATAGATATAGATATATATATATATAGATATAGATAGATATATATATATATATATATATAGATATATAGATATGTATATGTTTGGAAGAGAGAGATAGGGAAAGGTGAGCTCTCTCCAACTTAACTCTTTAACTTTCTGCTTTACTCATCGGTAGGAGGTGGAACAGTTGCGTCTGGAGCGGCTGCAGATTGACGAGCAGCTTCGCCAGATCGGTGTTGGTTACCGAGCAGCCCCAAGCCGCACCAGTGCACCTGGAGCCGGTGATCGCGAGAGGGGATACCAGACTGATGAGAGCAGCAACTCTCTACAGACGTCCCGCACATACGGAGGACGAGGCCGCGGGCGCAAGTCCAACAACGCATACTCTGGTTATGGTGAGTCAGCTGTATATTATGTCTTCCATCATTGCAGAGTAAGGACAAGGATCGGCTGGGTGAATTAATACCAACTCTACAGTGAGATTTTACTTATTTTAAATAGTACCAAAGAAAAGAGAAAATCATTATATGGTGGTCAGTGTTGATATCACGGCATGTGGCCACAAATAAATCGATGTATGTGGAAGCTCTGTATTAATGGATAGATTAAATATTTCTGGTGCAATTAACCGCACACTACTGGGGCTTTGCATTAAATCTTAGTAAAATCATTTGAATTTTTCCCCCTATATTTTCATCTTGAAAAATTCATGAAGCCAATGTGCCCTGAAGTGCCTCAGAGCAAGGCACCTAACCTCTCCTATCAGCACCCTAGGTGCTGTGGATAAGGGCTGGCCCCTGTTCTAGGCAGGTGTGTTCACTGGCCATGACCAGAGGTCAAATTCCTCTGTGTGCAAGCATAGTAGGTCAATCACTTCACTTTCAGGAATCAGTTTACTCTGTCTACAAGTACTTAGGTGATCAGTATTTGTTATATCTGTATTGTATCCTTGTAGGATTTGTCACATACACGCGCATTAAGGTGTGTGTGTGTGTGTGATTTGTTTTTATTATCCTGATTACTTCTGGCATTTACACCTGATAGGAACAAACTCTGAGATGTCTAATGCGTCTGAGTCGGAGGATCTGGCAGAGCGGGATCCCAGGCCCCGTGGAGTGGGTGGTGACGAGAGGGGCTCCCGGAGAGGAGGCCGTGGCCGAGCATCCAGCACAGGCAGAGGCCGTGGAGGTCCAGGATCCCGCAGCTCGAACACAATCAGCTCAGGTATCCAGCTCATATGATAGCTGAAGATTGAGTTGCATCAGTGGTTTTGAAACAGCCGTGTTTGGTCCGTGTGTCAAGTTGTGTGTATGTAAGATGCTCTTTTTCAATCAGTGTTAAAGGACCCTGACAGCAACCCCTACTCTCTGCTGGAGGGTGAAGGTGATCTGGGCGGAGACACCGATGCCAGCGAGAGCATGGGAGGCAACGATCGTCGCAGACGTTCCCGTCGTCGCCGTAACGACCAGGAGCCCAGCGTGATCGACGCCGCCAATGAGTCAGATGGCCAGGCAGCTGCTAGTGAGAATGGACTGGGTAAGATGAACACCAGGATAGTTTGAAGTGCTCTGGGCATAGCAAGACACGGTTCCTTTAAACCATGCAGCACTTGACAACTTGGCATATTCGCTCTCTGCTTTTCAGAAGATGACGGCAAGCCCCAGAGGCGCAACAGAAGCCGCCGTCGCCGTAACCGTGCCACCCGACCCGAGGGGGGCTCTGCCAGCCGTGACAGACAGCCAGGTGTGAGAAAAGTTTGAAAATAACAAACTTTGTTCAGGAATCATCTGTAATTCAGAAAATACTGAAGTTTATAAACTTGTGTCTCAGCTGCCGTGTGACTATGTAGTCTATAGACATAATTGGTTTCAGTTGAGAATTAATGTTGGATGCGCATAAAGGAAACCAAATCACAGCCTGTCTGATTTGTTGTTGTTTTTTTTCCTTTTTGGTTATTTGCAGTGACCGTGGCCGACTTCATCTCTCGTGCAGAATCTCAGAGCCGACAGAACCTTCCAGTGAAGAAGGAAGAAATGCAGCTTGTCTCCCACCCTAAGGTACATGAGGGTGTAGTTTAATGCTTTTGGTTTGGTTCATAACAGCTGCTGAATGGCATATGATTGCTTTAGATCACTTTTTTTTGTAATGAATTATTTAATTTATTTATTTTTATATTTAAAAGGATAAACATACATACTTTGGATCCCTTTTTTGTAGTGAATTATTTCATTTGGTTTTTTTTTTTTTTAAATAAAAAAATAGTAAAAAACATAGATACTTTAGATCTATTTTTTTGTAGTGAATTATTTAATTAATTTGTTTTTATATTTAAAAAACCGACATACATACTTTTTTGTAATGAATTATTTGTTTTTTTATTATTATTAAAAAAGACTTTAGATCCCTTTTTTATAATGACTTATTTCATGTGTTTTTTTTTTTAATAAAAAAAAATTATGAAAGAAAAGCAGACATTGCATACTTTAGATCCCTTTTTTATGAATTATTATTATTATTATTATTATTATATAAAAACATTTTTAATGAAAAAAGACATGTATTATAATCCCTATGTCTAATAATGTCTAATGTGGACATTGGATCAACCAATCAATTTGTCGGTTTCCTCAACAGGAGAATGGGACTAGTGTGAAAAAAGAAGAGCATACCCCGTCCAAGCGTTCCCCTAGCAATGGTGTGGCATCGCCAGGCGAGGCTCTGACCCTGGTGAACGGCGTTTCCTAAACGGAAATCAAACCGTCAGCTCGCCACTCAAGACCATTGTCTAGAGCAAGACACTACAGCGATCTGTCCCTGCTTGCATTTTACGTAAACCTTTAAACAGACGAGTGAAAATCGACTAAAAATCTTGAATTCATATGAGATTGAGGAGAAAAAGATATAAAAAAAAAATGACAACCGCATCTACTTAAACACTTTAACGGTGTATGTTTATCCTATCTATCAGTACTTAGTGCTTATGTAAGAGAAGCTTGCCAAAAAAGAGCTGGTGGATATGCTTCGAAAATCTGACGTAACTGAACACAGGACGTGACTATGTGTTTTTATTTTCGGAGAAACGGTTTTCTTTTTGTTTGTCACTGTTGTCGTCGTTTTGTTTTTGTTTTGTTTTTTTTTTTCCTTCACTGGTGTGGGATTGGTCACATTCCCAAACAAATGCATCTCTGAAACAGTGTTAAGAGGCGAGGGGAGGAGCTAGCCAAGAGTTTTGGGGGATATGGGTGGAGCCTCTCATGTGACTGCAGTTGAGGCTATGGTACTGTATGGTTGTGAGGGGGAAGTGAAAGACATTGTGCCTTGAATTTGAAAAAAAAAAACTTGAGCATTTTTGTTTTTGTTCGTGGAACAACAGATAATGTTTCTTATGCTTTTTTTTTTTCTTCAAGTAAACGAGAATCTAGTTGAGAAAATAATGGCAGGGTTACGCTAAGAGAGGGATGACAGGAATAAAATTTGATACTAATGCCAAACAAGGTGAGGACGTTCATCTGTGGTAGGAGTCACGATCCGGACGGCGTTTGTGTGTGTGTGTGTGTGTGTGTGTGTGTGTGTGTGTGTGTGTGTGTGTGTGTGTGTGTATGTTTGTACACGTGTAGTTAGTATGCAACCATAGACATAAATTGGGAGAACTGTTACATGGTCTCAGAGCTGACTCGAGAGAGGGACGAAGAGATGCAGCCATGTTAGTTAAAGGACGAACGTTCACCTCTCTCTGCTCTGCTTGATGGAGGCAAACAGGCCTGGGGTGCATCAGGAACAGCCTCACACACACAGACATTCAGTTAAAAACCTGCCAGACCCAGATTGCTAATGTTATCCAGAACCCATATCCGTTACATACATCAGTGCCTCCGACCCCCCCAAAAAAACCGCCGCTGTTTCTGAGAGAGGGAGTGTGGGACGTGATTGCGTGGAAAAGTGCTAAAGATGACACACCCAGATGCAGCTTTGACGCCACAGTAGATGATGTGGTTTATACACACTGTGCCTGCTGAACGCTTAAAAAAAAAAAAAAAAAGGCGACGACTCCTCTGTGGTGCCCCCTACTGGATGGGTTTGGGTTTTACACAGCCTAGTGATCAAGAAGGCATGTTGTGTAGGGAATAGCACAGCCGCAGAAAAGTTGAGAGCCACACACACACACGATGGTGTATGTGAATTTATACAGTACACTCCAACGTTATCACTACACACTTTAGACTTCCTGGGTCTCTGGTCGAGGAGGTTTAAGCCTGAGTTTTAATCCACGTGCCTCAGAGGCCAGGCAAGCGTGGTGTTTAAACGGAACAGGATGGCTGTCACGTTTCTGATTGTCGCAGTCAAAAAAGACGCAACTGGGGGATTCATGTCCCCCTTTGGCTCACGTTACTCTCATCTTGGTTTTTGCTCTCAAACTTTTTTTTGGTTGTACTTTTCACATCATTAAAAAAAACGAATAAAATGGAAGTGAAACAATATTACTGGAATGAGCCTCATTTTATTATTCTTTATGGAAAATCACATTCTCATCGAGACTGAATCAAATGGTGCAAAATAGCCACTGAAACAAGGCTTTGATTTATTTTAGAGACATCAGTCACTTTTAACACACTTAACATGTATTTACAATAAAAATTTTTTATTTCCGGGCTACACCAGACACGACACCAAATCGATTCTACATCCATGCTGAAATATTCCTCAAAAGTTACCAGTATTCCTCCAAACTACATTAAAATGTTAGAGTTTATTATCAGAACACTGTAGATGAATAATAACGCTGTTTAGAACAGCTATGTGTATTTGGGACTTTTTTTTTTTTTTTTGCTATATCAAAAATTAAGAGGGCAGAACAGGTGTTTGGGTACAACTTACAGAAAACTGTTCAAACATCCTCAACATGCCAAGCTGAAACGAAAATGTAGGAAGCCGTAGATCATTTGAATGCCCTTAGTTTACATACTCTTGTTTTTGCCCCATGTTTCCAAGTGAATTTGGTATAGAGAACATTTCAGCTGTCTGCTGTCCTCTACTGGTTGCAAAGGATGTTTCCCTTTAATTATTTTTTTTACTTGGACCACCATCTCATCCCAACCTGTATCCAATCTAAATAGTTTGCTCTTACTGCTGTTAACAAGTTACTGATTCTTCAGTCTTCTGTGAATTTAACTTCTGCATTGCCTCACCTCCAATTCAATTGATCTGTGTTATTTAAAGTGGACCCACCGACAGTCCTCATAACCCATTTTCTCCAGTAAATGGCTGAATTTCCAGCATCAAGTAATCCTTAATTTACAAAAACAGTCACTGATGAGGGGAAAAAAAATTAAACCCTTGTATGGTATTTGGGTTAAATTGATCTGGGTCTAAAAAAAAGTGGCAGAAGAAAATAAATGGGTTGGGTTCCCTTATGAGTCTGGTTCCTCTCAAGGTTTCTTCCTTTTGTCACCTTAGGGAGTTTTTCCTTGCCACTGTTGCCACCAGCTTTAGGGATAACATTTATAAAAAATTCTATAAATGTATAACCCTTTTCATTATTTTCTGTAAAGCTGCTTTGGGACAATGTCCATTGTTAAAAGTGCTTTATAAATAAAATTGTATTAAATTGAATTGAAAAAAAAAAAATTCTACCTGAAACTCAATGGCCTTAGCTCATTTAAAAAAAATGAAGACAATACGAGGGTTAAGACGCCACCTCCTGTCAGCACCAACAGTCATTTGTCTTATCTGATATTGGAGACCGGATGCAAACCGGCAGGAAGTAGTATGGCTGATACTATGTTGCAATCACAACATTGTAAAAGGTGTTTCAGAGGTTGTAGATTTGCATCCTTGTGGCTGGTTGCCCATAGCCACATTTTAGTCCATGTTTAAAACCTAATATCAAATTCTCGTTAAGTTACGAGTTGGGCCAAATGCAACGTGTTGTCCAGAGAGGTTCACAGGGAGAAACCTTTTGTTTCAGGAAGCAAGCTAAGCTAGAAAATAAACAACTGCTGCATCTCTGCATCCAGGCTTTAACACAATGCACCAGACCGTTCCTCATACAGACTTCTGGAACACTTCATGTCCTCAATGACAGCATTGTGTTTCGTACTCGAAATGCAATATTAACCTGTGCACTGCTTCCCTTTCCTGTGTGTAGTACATACAGTACATAACCAGTATGTCTACAGCATAATGAGCACTCAACAACCAACTCGAAGTTCTTGTACACACTAGAACAAATGTTTCTAACCAGGTTCCTGGAGTGTGTTACCCTCTGTCCTGCACACTTCAGTGGTTTCTCTGTTCCCAATACACCTGATCCATTTAATCAGGTAATTACCAGCTCTTTATGTGTTGAAGTGGAGTACAAGTTGTATTCCAGGACCAGGGCTGGGAATCTGGGAAAGAAAAGCTTATTAAAATGTTACCTTCCCTTGTTGCTGAGGTCATGCTCTCAGTGCTCTCGCACAACTTTATAGTGTATGTTTAACCCAGAAAAGTGCGTTTAGTACACCTTATATTCTTTAAATGGTCTATAAATGTGCACTTATAATGTATTAAATATATACAGATATGGATGGATACTCTTATTGGGATGAGCAAGTACCACACTTTACCAAGCACCCAGACATTGCAACTGACCCTCAGCTTGGCATGTCCTCAGCAACCCAACCCAAACCCCAATATCTGATAGAACAGTCTAATACTTGGTAATTCCCACACACGCCATGGACTCAACAAGTTTGCGGAAATATTCTGTAGGCAATGAACACCAGACTTCCTGCAGAACGCTCCACAATTCTGTTGCATTCTGAGGATTTCTGTGTTCCACAGCATACTGCATTGCATCCCAGATGTGTTCGAATGCATTATGATTTGGTGATTTAAGTGTAAAAGTCAAAACCCCAACCTCAGATGAGTGTTCCTCTATCCATAACTTGGCGTCTCTAGACGTGTTTGGTGGTGCATTGTCCTGAAAGTAGAGGCCAAACCTATCATAATGAATGCAGGACATGAACTGGTGTGACTCATCAGAAAGTTACACATAATGTTCACCTGTCAGAGACATTTATAGATGTACCAGGGGTCTCATGGAATGCCAGCTGAACAACCCGCTATACCATTATCGAGCCATTTTTTCTATTTCAGTGTAGGTTGGTTACGGTGTACCATCTGAACACTAAGGAAAAGTGCAGTCTTGTGCAGGTTTTTTTTTTTCTGAATGTGTGTAATAAATTCAAGGCTTATAAGAAATACAATACAAGCCTTTTATTTAAATGATTTTTATTACATGGTCTTAAGTAAGCCTTAGTGTGCTTAGTTGGTCCTGAAGTTTTTGTTGGCCTACACTTGAATATAGCTGGAATGGATATTGTGGCGTGTTACTGATAGAGTGAGAATTAAAGGACTGTTTGAGACAAAGAGGAAGTCTGAAACTGAAGGCGTGTATAACCACACAGGTGGTGGTTTTACATACAACGAGAGAGAGAGGGAGAGAGAGATGACACATAAACCACAGAGGAATAAAATCTGATAAACAACCCGGAGTGAATGAGCCTCTGCATCAGAAAGTGCAGTGCTGTGAAACCAACACATCATTTTTCACAGGGACAACGACTGGTAAGAAAACGAAAGTTACACCCTTTCTTTTCCTTGTAACTCATAATTTACACATTTTTATGATTTCCAGCATCAGTTCAACGTAATAAAACTAGATAACCAAATATTATAAACCTCAGCAAAACCAAGAGGTGGTTTATTGTTTTACTGGCAGCTTTGTCACGATCTGCCACTTTATACTAGCTCTCTTGGGCACAAATTGTGTAGACAAATCCTTTGGTTTTTTTTTTCTTTTTATGTGTGTGTGTGTGTGTGTAAATTTTAAGAAGATTTAAAATTGAAGCATATTGGCATGGAAAGCTATCATTGCATCCTATTAAATAATTCCAAACTATTAAAAGTATGCAAGGCATCACAATGTAAATGAATGTGATACAAGTTTGACCTACATCTACAAATATTTTTATGTATTATTTATTATGGATAAAATGTTAATACCTAGTTTGTTACCTCTTGCTTTCCCTGTCCTGCTTATCTTATCTTAATCATAACTTAATTCAAAATTAATAGGGTGTATTAAAGGGAGGAAAAATTAAGTCTCCTATAGGAACTTGCAAAAACTGCAAAATCCTACGACAGTATCAAAAAAGGTACCAGTTTGTCCTCATTTTGAAGCTGTCATCCCTTTAATAAACCAATATTTTTCCATGCTAACATGCACCTTGAAATGTACATTCACCTTTACCTTTCTTACCTTTTTCTGTGTATGGTACAAATAGTACAGCTCTGTTACCGTAACATTTACCTTTAAGAGATTTACACGCACTGCATGGTGTTCTGAGAACACTGAGCAACGAGGAAAGCCGAGAGTCTGAGAACGTCTATTGACGGAGTGAATGTGTGGTGCAGACTCTAAAGGATTGCCTTTTATTTCGCATAAATGTCCAGAGACCTAGAACCTGTCAGATATAACACTGGCTATTCCATTGTATTCTACTGGTTTAAACTGGGTTATTTATGGGTGGATAATTGAGGGTCCCTAGCACCGGAAACTGTTCTGGAAACTATTTCTGATAGGGGAAACCATGTACTTAGATTGTTAATATGTTTCCTCAGTTTGTCTGTATGAGAAACATGTTTCCAGCTGTCAGAAGAACCTCGTGGTATACCAGAGCATCCTGCTATGTTGAGATTTTGCTTGTTTTGCTTAACATTAAATTATCCAAATCTGACTGATTTACAAGTGTCTGTACAATGTTGAAGAAATTACAGTTAAAGTTTTTTTTTTTTTTTTATAATGTCTCTACCAGACTTTAACGCAGTGTCAGTGACAGGCATTGATTTACCATGCAAAATGTTATTTATCTAGCCAGATAAACCTTAAAGTTAATATCGTACTTGAGATTTGTGCTTATGTCGACACAATGCTAGTGCTCGGACAGTTTGTATGCTCTAGAAATGATAAGGTGTTTTACTTCAATACACTGTCCCCAAGGCAACAGCAATATAGAAGGAGGTGTGGGTGTGTCTTTCTGTCTTTCCTTTTACTTGTCCTCAGCCCTGATGTCATTTCACACACAAACACAGACACGTAGGAGAGAAAGTCCACCTGCTTTTGGGTTCACATCTCACATCCAACTTCAGTAGGTACAATATTTTTCTTTAGTTGTATCTGTTATAAGTGTTAAATTAATGTTGACTAATAATTCAATGCTGTAATACTGTAGGTCATTACTGTGGAACTGTAGTAATATAGGTGAACATGTTATACAATATGGAGTTGTAACAAAGATTTTCAGATACTAAATGAACTGTCATATATACAGAATTGCAATCTTGGAGTAGTATATGTTACTTGACACAGTAAAACTATTTGTCCCTCATATAGATAATAATACATTTGAATATAAAGATAGTAATAGTAAATAGATCCAGTAGTAACTTGGATGTACTGTATAAATACACAGTTAAATAGAAGTAAGCAGCAAACACCCTTTAGTAAATAGAAAGGGGCAGAGAGAAACAGGACATGGTATGAGTTTGAGTGGATTTCGTTTGCCTGTAATAGTTGGTGACTGCACATTTGCAAGTGAAATGTTGCACCAATTCAGTCATAATCTGAGCTTTCCAGACATCTGTTCTACCTTGCTCCTAGCATAAATAAAGGGAAAGATGAACTGCTGTAGTTTTGCTACGGTACTGTTATAATATGGGAAAGAACAGGTAATACCAGACGGACTTTCACGGCGAGTGTGTATGAGGAGATCAGGTGTCAAAAAATTAAATTATGCCTCAACACATTTATAAGTGAAAGTTTTAACAGTCTGAACTATATAAATTAGAGGTATGGATCACATTTAAAGTTTTATAGTTTGGATCATCTCATATAGAAAGGCAGGTTTGCTGTTAAGTGAACCTGTTGATAGGGTGTGTGATAGCATGACAATATCTATTTTTTAGCAAGTGTGGGGAAGTGCAACTTTTTTTCTCAGCAGCTGTTTTGTCTACACTAGTCTGTAAAAAGTTGAAGTTACTCAAATTTTAGTTTCTTCTTAATTTCTGTTCAAGTACACCGGCTACGACAGTATTATTGCCCCCTTCAAAAAAGAGCCACTGTTCAATTCAAAACAGCTTAATTATATACTTAGATTTGTACACTTTTCAATACAGACCACAGGTGTGCAACAGGGCTCGAATCTGGGACTGTAATGGTTGTTCATGTATGTATAGTCTTGATTTGATTTGAAACGTATGTTTGACATGCTGAAATATCCAACAGCCAAGTCATTTTTACAATATACTTCTGAACTCTGGACCCAGTTTGGTCCTCTTGAGAACAGTTTTTTTTTTATTATATGGTGCTGTGAAGCGTGTAAAACTGGACTTTTATAGGACAGAAACTCTTCATTTGGCTCTGTTCTTATGGCTAAAAAAATCTTTTGTTAAAGTTTGTTGAAACCAAACAGCACTTTTCTTCACCACTTAAATTTTGGTACCACAGGTAAAAAAAAAAAAAAATAGATGAACCTTTTGCTATTATTTAATATTATACTGGTATATTATTTTGTAAGCCTACATACACCAACATGACTCTTGAAATTTTATTCAATCCAGAAAGGAGTTCTTCTATGTGAAGATTCTTTCACAGACGAGCTGATTTAAGTATGTAAACCCAGCATGCAAACCTTTAACCTCCTGGCAGATCTAACCAGGGTAACCAAAGCTAAATTATCCCTGTAATTAGCTAATTATTATTGTCCAAGTCTTAAAAGGCTGATCTTCTGCCCAACGTCGATCATGGTCCTAATGATACGTTGGAAATTACATCTACAAACACACACTTAGGAAGTGTTCATTAATGGTTCATTTTAAGGTGTGACCACTAGCTAAACTAAGACATCCTGAATCTGATCTCTGGTTCTTTTTTCTGTGTCACTCGCTTTGTCATTGTCAATGTGTGGATTTGAGCATTCTTTCTTTGTTTTTAAACAAAGATCAGTAAGTATAAAATTACCCAATGCCCTACTTACTTTAAAAAAGATTTTTGCTAGGGTAGTACAGTGGGTAGTGTGTATTGCTGTGCCTTGTTTCCACAGTTTCACAGCTAGATTTGGAAACTGAGCTCAAGTTACATATGCGAGTCGGTTCGTAGTTTTGCATATGTCCATGTGACTTTTCAGCAGGTTATGCGGGTTGACATCCAGCAAGCATGCTGGCTGCTGGATTGGACTGGCTATGATAAAGACAAAATAACAGCTTGCCAGAGATATGTAAGGGTTTATACAGGGTGATATCTAAATTGGAAAAAAAAATCTGAAAATACTTAAAGTGTTTATTAAACGTTTATGGACACCTGACCATCACGTTCATATGTGCATTTTGAACGCCCCAATTTAGCTGGTATAATGTCCTTCACTCTTCTGGGAGTGTGATCAATCAGTCAGATGAGCATTACTGAAGTCAGACAATGATATTTGGGTGAGGAGGCCTGGGGTGAGCTTTTTAATTCAAATCAAAGGTGTTCAGTAAGGTCGAGGTCAGGGCTCTGTGCAGAACCCTAGAGTTCTTCCACTTCAAATTTGGCAGATCAGGTCTTCATGACGCTCTCTTTATGAACATCATCATGCTAAAACTGCTCTCCTTCATAGTTTATGTTGCTAATCTGTTTCAGGTTACTAATTCAGTCTCTTGTTATCTCAAGGCTATTGGTGTGCAAGCACAGTAGGCAAATAGTTCACTTTCACTTCAGTTTAGCCATGTCACACCCTTGCTGCAAACTCTTTACTTCACACTTTACTTCTGAACTCTGGACCCAGTTTGGTCCTCTTAAAAACAGTAGTCTGTTCAAATCGAACCCTGATGAGGTCTGCATCAGGTGTAGAAGCAATCCTCACACTTGGACACATGACAAGAATGTGACTGAGACAACTTGCCATGTCGCTTCCTTTTTTATTATATGATGCTGTGAAGGGTGTAAAACCTTTTATAGGACAGAAACTTTTCATTGATTTATTTCTAATTGTTTACATCTTTAAAAGCACTTCCCCTAAAATATACTAAATATCACATAAAAAGATTCATATTTTACATATTTTGATCTTATATGACATTTTTTGGGTTACAAGTACGAGCAACTACTATTTGCTCAACATGAACTTTGCGTAAGTGAAAGTAAAGTATTTACCTACTGTTTATGCACAAAGAGGAATGTGTCCTTAGCATTTAACCCATCCTTGCAGGGAAACACACACACACCAGTGAACAATAGGGGGCAGTGTACACACTTGCCCGGAGTGTGGGGGAGGGGGACAGCCTCAAACCACATACCCGGGGAGCAGTTGGGGAATTTGGTGCCCTGTGCAGAGATCGAACCAGGGGCCTTCCGATCAGAAAAAGACCTGGATCCTAAGCCACG
>JAOVVF010000042.1:6197191-6215399 GCA_028565595.1 Duopalatinus emarginatus | reverse complement strand
TAGATAGATAGATAGATAGATAGATAGATAGATAGATAGATAGATAGATAGATAGATAGATAGATAGATAGATCGATGGATGGATGGATGGATGGATGGATAGACAGACAGATAGACAGATAGATAGATGGTTTTAATAGAAATGATAATGAGTTTTAGTTTCAGTTTACTATAACCCTGGTGTTGAAACTGCTATGATAAAAGCTGATGTAACTCATTCATGATGTAAATACGGTCAATTTCCTTAGTGATTTCCTCAGTGATTTGCTCAACTCACCTTTATTACTGTTAGGCCTACAGTAAATGTGTGTATGCTCGTAAATGCAAGTTCACAGCAGACAGACAGTTATTTTTCAGTCATAATGTTCAGAATGTTTAACCTGTGCTTCCTGTGAATCTTTTTCCCATCACAGTCTCCACCTACACTGATAAGATATGATTTCGATCATATACTTTTATGGTCAAGCCTGTCTGCCAGTAAACCTGCTGAACAGCTTTTTATTGTGCATATGTGTTTTGCAAGAGCTCAGGTCTGTGCGATGTGAAGTCCACTGAAGGTTCTCAGGTCTCTTCAAACCACCCAGAACCATTTAGGTGAACTGACTCTAAATTGCCCCTATGTGTAAATGAGTCAATGAATGTGTTTTTATGGTGCCTATTAATGAACTGTGTCAAATTCAGGGTGTAATCCCTACCCAGTGTTTCCAGGAATAGGCTCCGGATCTGCGGTGCCCCTACCAGGATAACGCAATTACTGCAAATTAAAATGACGTGGCATTACCCAGTTTATAAGAAACCAAACACTCTGAAATATGTTATTCTTTGACTGGTTTAGAAGCTACATTTACTTTACTAATAGCATTACCTAATGTTCACTTCCAACGCATTCCAAGTCTCCTATCAGTCTGTCTGCACTGACCATATGTCCTAAGTAGATGAAATCGAAAATGTTTCAACACCCTTTCGTAATACACAATGTGTTGACTGGCTTGAGGTAGAACACGTTATCTCATAACAATTCATTTTTAAAATATTTTTGCTTGTGAACAAACCTGTTTTTTTTCCCTGGAAAAACATGGTTTTCTATTTTGCTTTAATAATAATAATAATAATAATAGTAATTGTTATTATTATTATTATTATTATTATTATTATTATTATTATTATTATTATTATTATTATTGCTGTTGTTATAAAAATATTTATTTACTTAAAAAGAGAAAAAACAGCAAATTTAGAAAAAAATGCTTTTATTTGTTTAAAACAGTATAATGCTACAGGTTTTTTTTAAAAATGCATTAATAACAAAATTTAAAAAAATCCTTCTTAAGCTATTTCACATTTTTATAGAGTATGGCACGCTATCCTATACATTAGCATGACCTTTGAAATACTACATATGTGCATACTAAATAAATACATGGTACTTAATCATACATTTACATCATTTTAGTTAAATAATGTGCTGTTAAGTGTTTATGATAGATAGATAAATAGATATAAGTAATTTTAAAAAAGGAACAAAATCAAAAGACTGACTTATGTCAGGAAAAGGCGAATACAACCTGGCAAAAATTGACCAAAAGTCTGTAGCTGAAAACTTGTCTGTTTTCATGCACAACAAAATGAGGAAATGACATGTGCTTAATCAGCAGCCTTTGCACTCATAAAAAAACTCAGAATGGCTCTTGGTGAACTCATTTTCCGATCCCTAAATTTTTCTCTTGGCAGTTACGCATACATAGTCTCGTCACTTTCCAGTGGCTCTGGACTCATGAGTGCTCCGTTCTGATAGTTTCTCACACCCGTATCCATCACTGCCATCCTGCACGGGACATCTACACCCATTTCCCTTGAAGGGGAAGCATTCAGCTTTTCAAACAAAACATCAAAACTGTCCTGTCCCTCACCAGGCTCCTGCCAAATCAGCAACTCGTATTTGCCAAATCTGAGCAGAGCCTTTTTCTCCAGATCAGCCCGCTCCAGATGGCCCAGTTCGTACCCGTTTACCAGAATCTTTCCTTTCTGGCTCATGTTCTGCACAGTGAAATGTAGGTCTGGGCTACCAGCCTTGCGATACGGCTGGATGGAGAGCTGCTTTCGGGAGACACGGGTGTCGTTCAGCACAAACGAGCACGACTGCCCATCTCGGCCCAGCCTGATGGGATCTTCGGTGCTGATCTTGTAAGGATGGTTTATACGCAAAAGGTTATAGAGAGGAGCCGTGGACTGGTCTGGATGATACAGCTGAACATGGAGACAGGTGAGGCTCTCCTCAGTCACCATGGTTTGAGACACCGCCAGCATTGTTCTGGGTGATTTCAAAGACTTCTCTGTACTTTGATATCTACAGGACTAGAGTAAAACCATTTGAACACTGGTAAGTATGCATTACAACCTTAGTAAAATTAGATTGGACATAGTAGTTATTAATACATTACAAATGAACAAATACTGCTACTTTTGATTATTATTATTGTTTTGGATTACCTACCTTATCACCTCAAAACACCACCCTCAACACTTGTGTCTTCTGTTTTGGACTGAAACACTCTTGCACTGACACCACACAGTTCAAACTAACGGAGCTCTGCTGCACACACACAAACACACACAAAGAGAGAGAGAGAGAGAGAGAGAGAGACAGGGCGGGGGAACAGAAGGCTGTTGCGTCAGCTCCTATAGAAAACATGCCCCATGTGACTTGGGAACTCCAGCATTGCGCAACAGCCTGCTTCAGTACTTTCAATATAAAATGAACTAGGATATAATGAAATTTATTCCAGAGATGTGAATTTCAGTAATCATGCAATCATGGATAAAATGGGCAAGATTATAAAATTTTTTTATTTATTTTTTTTTGGGTTTAAAACACACAACACTGTAATACTTTAGACCCAGACCGAAAATGAATAATAGTCATGTGACAGCAGTATTTCGTCTGAGACCTTATCACATTTTGATGAGAAGCGCTTCTCAAGTGTGAAGTGCACATGTGCAGAAAATCAGAGCGTCCTGGTTCAAACAGGGGTCAATACTGAGATTAAACTCGAAACACTTTAACCATAACTCTTTCTTCTGGTTCACATACAGCCACAGACGCTAAAATAGCCACAGCTCTGTCTTTGTTTCTGATCTTGTTAACATTACGTTCTGGGTTTGCCCCCATTATTACCCCTTAGGGAAAATCCCAGACGCCATCTTGAATTCCGCTGTATTCTGTTGGAGCAGGTTTACTCAGTATTACTGCTTTCATTCCCACTTATTTTACAACTTTTGCAGCTGTTCACAAGTATTTCTTTTTAAAATATCATCCATGTTCGGATATTAGAGTGACATATTTATACTAAAATAAATATTGTTATTAGAGATGGTGCAGTGGGTTGTGTAGCTGTATACGCTGTTTTAATACTGTGTGCATTTGTTTTATTATCCCCCACATCTGTATGGGTTTTACCAGGTTTGTGTGTGTGTGTGTGTGTGTGTGTACATTTACGTTTACATTTACAGCACTTAACAGATGCTTTTACCCCGAGCAATTTACAAAAGTGCTTAGCTTGGTATGTATGCATCCAGGGAGTATTCCAGCCTCATGGCCACTGTTTCCAAATACGCTGACATGATGTTATACAAGGGCAAGGGTGTAGAATTAGCATCGACAGGTGTCGAAGTGACCCCACCAATATCCATATCCATCTCCTCGTAACACATTTGGCCGGTGTGTGATTGCATTTCCCTGCTGTTAACTGAGACACTGTAGCTACGTTTGGTTGTTAAGCACCAAAACTGGAAGGAAAACTTTCCAGTTATTTGCGAGACCGGAAGGGATTAAATTTATATGGTGTCCTGGTATAATTCTCTCTTTTACCTGGGGTCCTCTATGTTTTTATTTCCTCATGACAATGACTGTCCTTAGAGAAAGTGACAGACAAATTAACCTCCTGTTTGCTGCTGAACTCCGGTCCGGACTCACATTTCTAAGTTTCTACAGACAGTTGCAGCCTAACCTTTAATAAAAACAGACTTTTGGAACCATGCTCCACACCGTAGTTAGACTCTGAATGTACATTTCTATAGAGAAATTATATCATGTGACCGAGAAATGACGGAGTGTATCACAGTAAAAATAGTAAGTAAGTAAATAAATGGGGGGGGGGGGGGGTGATCCCCATAACAGAAGCCCTTAAGCAAATGGACTATCCTTCAGTAAATGCCTTGGGAACTGCAACCTAGTTCACTCTTGTTCAGGATTGTTAACTGTGAGTCAAGAACATGGAAAATTTTTAACTATTTAAAATACTTGAGTACACACAATTCTCCATGTTGTTGCTTGTTTCCACCACTAAGCAAGGCTATATTTGGAGGCAGAAGGGCTCATAAACTCATGTACTAGTCACTGTTTGTCATACAGTGCTGCCTTTAAGGTGTCTGATCCTATGATTTATAACCCTTGAGCTAGTGTGTAAGCCTATGGAAAACACCAGGGATTTTTTTTACTTTCAATTTTTAATTTTAGTAAGAAAAATTACATTCAGTATTTTTCCCTATCAAAGTTTTATTACATCTCAAGTACTTTTGCATTTGTTACCATTAACATATGCCTGTGATATGGCCTGTCTTTAAGCATTTAGCATCTTACAGCTACCTTCATAGTATTGTAGCATTGCCTTTATAAGACAACACAAACGCTTCATTGTTTGCAGCCTGTTCAGTTCAAATTAAATGTGTTCATCATTAAGTAATTTCATTACAGTTCTCCTAAAAAAAATTTCAAATTTTCAAGTCTATATATACAGAAGAATTCCCATAAAACAAAAGGTGTAGTCTTGTAAACCATTCACAGTTTTGATCAATATGTCCTTATCTTACCTGCATTTTTGCACATTTTTTGCACACCACCTCACTCTCGCACACACACAAATCTGTGGTTTTGCACACACGGTGTATATATCTCTCCGAACTTTAACTTGTGTACATATATTTACTTTATTTTATACTATATATTTTATACTTTATTTTATTCTATATGTATATATTTTATATATTTAATCTTATTTTATATTTTATTTTATTTTATATTCTACAATTTTAATCTAGGAATATTTAATTTTACTTTAACTTTCTATTACTGTTTACTTGGTTACCTAGTTTATATTCTGTGGACGACAGTCAAATGTCATTTCACTGCATGCTGTACCGTGTATGACTATGCATGTGACAAATAAAACTTTGAATCTTTGAATCTTTGAATCAGCATTTCCTCATTGCAATGATTTGTAGTTCATACAAATGCACACACAGGGTAAAGCCCCTCTATGTACTTTTCTATAAAGTAAAATAGATATAGTAGAAGTACAAATTTGCACATGCATCTGTTTAATCTGTATGTTGTAAAGTTATGTATGCATGCATGCATGTATGTATGTATGTATGTATGTACATATGTCATGTTTACAAACCCACTTTTTTTTAATTATTACATTTTGTAATCCAGTTTTGCACCTTAATAAAAAAGTTTTCCAGTGTTGTCTGAGTGAACATAATATATGCACTATCATACTGTGACAAGTCCTTCACTATAATTTTGTTATCTGTATTATCTGTGTGTTGGGAGTAGTAAAAGTTTCACACAGAAAAAGGACCCTACGAACCAGAGGTGAGAACTCTTGACATAGGAAATGACCTACATACTGAATAACAGAGAGTGAGAAAACCTCTGTAATTCGCACCTTACTGTTACTCAGAAACAGCCACCAGTGAGTTCATTTTTATAGTCAGAGGCTCTAAGCTTCAACGATTATAGTTTGGAGCCCTTTATTATAAAAATGTCTTGCAGGTTTCCTCATGCTTTAAGGGTTCTATAATCGATAAAGTCTTTAGGGTATGACTTATAGAGGTCCTACATTTAATTGGAAGAAAAATAAGATCAGGGGTCAGCTGTAACATTTATTAATGTGTGACTTAATGTAGCCCTGGAGATAGCGGGCAAGGTATGCCTCCTATTTTTCTTTATAAGAGAATATAGTCTGTAAGTTTGGGAAGATAAAGGCCTTCTTAAAACATCCAGGCATACATTATAACAAAGAACTAAGTCTTACAGGTTACTCTGCTCTTAATGACCCATCATCCAATCCAAACTATTATCAACTCCAAAAGCAAAAACAAAAATATCCTAGACCCCCTACCTATCAAGTGATACCCATCAACTGCTCAAAAGATGGGATCTACTGCTGATATTAAACAGTTGAAAAATAAGCTCACTTCTCACCACACCCAAGCTCCTCTTTCACACATCTTTCTTTCACACCTCTTACTCACACCATGTACTTAACTCCCCAGCTGACTCCCTCCCCCCCTCTAGAGTCTGTCTCCATCTTTCCAGGCCTAATAAAGCACTTTGTTAATAATTGTCATTTGTCCTGCTAACCAGTCACTACTTTTAATCAATTATCTATTACTAGAACAATAACACAGACATATCTATTGCTCTAATTTTCACTTATTCTTTTGTCTTAGCTCATCTCAAACAGACACTGGACATCTGAATTGCAAAGCTGGACATTCTGTTTGTGATTTTAGGTCTGCATTTAATCATCCTTTTGCTCCAACAGGCTAAACTGTCCCTGATGTCTGTGCTTAGTAAACCAAGCAACACTTACTGGAAAACAATGCAGGCAATTAAAACCAAGAATACCAGGAACAGGGAGAGGATCTTCCCCCAAGCGCCATCTACAGTATCAGAACTAAGTCTGGACGGTACTGACTGTTAAAATCCTCTACATACTGGAACATGATGGTGTGGACTGTGGAGATTATATTATTTTAATTCCAGATTTTCGGCCAAATGAATACATTTACATTTACGGCATTTGGCAGATGCTCTTATCCAGAGCGACTTACAAGGTTATTGGTATTACAGGTAGGCCAACGTAGTTAGGAGTCTTGCCCAAGGACCCTTATTGGTGTATCACAGACTGGCTGCCCAGACCAGGAATCAAACCCAGGTCTCACACATGGGAGCCAATGATGTTACCACTGTACCACACCAACCGTGACTGAGGCTTCTTAATAAGTATAGACCAAAGCAATCTTCTTTTTTGTAAGGTCTGATAAGCCAGTTAAATATTTAAATAGTTAAAGGATAGGTGTTAATTTTCTATCCACTGTATATAAAAGACACATATAAACACACTGGACTGCTACTGTGTTTAATTAAAGGACGTTCTGCATTTAGGTGAGTTAAATGATCAGATATTAGATTTCTCCTAGATGAGAAGCCTATAGAAACCGCTTTGGTGTTACGTGTCAGATATTAGTGACTGATTTAAATTCTCCCAGTTTCATAGAAACCTAGTGGTCATACTAACAAATGTACTGTTAAATAGGAATATTTCTGGTGTATTATTTATTTAAATGAACTGGAAACATTGCCAGTTTACAGTATTTCTCCAAAAATAACAATATCATATAAAAAAAAACTATGAGAAAACATGCACAGCTTAGGTGGTATAATAAATAATAGCGAAAACACTATAGGACATTTAAAAGGATTTTTTAAAAATGCAGGTCGGCATGGTGGCACCACTGGTAATGTGAGTGCTACACCGTACCACAGATCTGAGGTTGTGAGTTTGATCCTCTCTCTGGTATCTGTCTGAGGAGTTTGGTGTGTTCATGTGCGTTTTCTCTGTGTGTTCATGTGGGTTTTCACCTGGTGCTCCTGTTTCCTCCCATGTCCCAAAAAACACATATGTTAGGTGACTTGGATACTAGGTGTGAGTGAATAGGTGTGTGTGAGTGAGGTACCCTGTGATGGACTGGGGCCTTGTTTGGAGAGTATTCCTGCCTTGTGCCCAGTGATTCCGGGTGGGCTCTGGGTCGACTCCAAATTTATTCTAACCTTGATAGGATAAGCAGATATGATCATGACTGACAAGGAAAAAAATGCAAATGGGGTTTAATCATTTGATTTTCACCCAATACTTTTGATAAAACTGGAAAATATTAATTGTCCCTCACTAAACAAGATATTAAAAATATACAGATATTGAAGAGACAGAGCACCTGTCCACCTGGTCCAGTGGTTTATTATAGTGGTATGTTTTTGTGCTTCATAAAATTAGCAGTGAAAGTGAACTATTTGCCTATTGTGCTTGCACACAGAGGAATGTGACCTCCGCATTTAACCCATCCGTGCAGTGAAACACACGCACACACCAGTGAACACACTTGCCCAGAGCAGGGGGCAGCCCCAAACCACAGCACCAGGGGAGCAGTTTGGTGCCTTGCTCAAGGGCACCTCAGTCGTGTCTCACCCTGGGCGGGGATCAAACCCACAACCTTCCGGTCAAAAGACCGGTTCCCTAACCACTAGGCCACAGCTGCCCCATGCCAGCATAAGATGTGTAAATAATTCTTAATAAAATAACAGAGAAAATGTGTCCATATATCTCATCCTGTCAACATAAAACTGAAAGTCTCATCTCATTTAAAACCACTAGAAGGAGCACAACCTTAGGATATATTACAACTTACACACACTACAGTACTAAATAGTACAGTACAGCCTGTATTACGCACTATTTCAATAAGCAATATAGTACGGAAGTATGTATTGGTGACGTTGTTCACGGTGATTGGCTGCGCGTGAGCGCGGGCGGAGCTTAAACCTGCAGATTTAAGACGACAACTGTTCCTGTTTCCTCTCATTGTGGTGTTGGGCAGTGGTAAGTTTTTATGTAATTTTATACTGCGAATATTTATAATAATTAGTAATAGATTCAGTAATGGTGGTGTTTTTAAAAATGCGTCCTATACAATAGTTAAATAGTTTTTTAAATGTTGAGTAAATGAGTATATTTGAGTATATTTTAAGTTTGTTTAGCGCCTCAGCTGAGAGGTTTCTGGTTGCTATGCTAACTTTCAATATCACTGCGTTGTTTATGGCTGTTTAAAGAAAGCGCTACATTTCTATTTAGTGAAAATGAACTAAAATGTGTTGATTTTAATCAATAGAAAGTGGTTCAGTGTATTTTTTTTTAGATAATTTCCACACAGGTAAACAGTTTAAACACAGTCGTTTCTCAGCTAGCCTAGCCACCACGCTAAAGCCGGCGCCATTTTAAGTTGCTGCCTTTTCCTGCTCTCCGCCATTCATTATAGCTCCACTAGTGAAACAGAAACAGAAACGGAGCGCCATTAATCCTCCAGATACAATCTGAATTACAGCATCGATCTTATAAACACGGTAACGTGCTGTAAACATAAACGTTTGTATTCCGTGGTCGACATTTATTTTGAAATTGGCTGATAGCATTAGTAACCTAGCCAGACAGGGAAAGCTCTCGAAACAGGCTGTAATCCAGCACCAGGTTGGATGTTCTTGTTTTGTGCTTTATTTTGTGCGAGTTTGGGTTACATATGATCTTTAATGATTATATTCTGCCTGGTTAGTCATAAAGTGAGCTAGCTTGGCTGGTTGAGAGAGAGTGAGTTAGTGTGTATTCAGACACCTGGGTCTTCTGTTAGCTGAGTTTTCATGAACTTAAGTTCAAGTTGTGCACTTCAAATGAACCCGTTAGTTATATAAGATTAACTAGTTATACTAGTTCCACTCGTTTGTTCTTCAGATCATTTGTTTTTGTCCCTTATCAACCCTATTCATTGCCCACACTGTGTTTCAGGTGCTGCTTTCTGTTCACCGAAACAATGGTAAAGATCTTTGTTGGGAACCTGCCCCCCCAGGCAGAGAGCGAGGAAATCAAAGCCCTGTTCGCTCAGTATGGCACGGTCACGGAGTGCGCCATTATCAAGAACTTTGCCTTTGTCCATATGGACGATCGCAAGAACGCAACGAAGGCTATTCGTAGCCTCCATTTGTACAAGCTGCATGGCACCCCGATTAACGTCGAGGCCAGCCACGGCAAAAACCAGGGCCCGGTCAAGCTGCACGTCGCCAACGTCGAGAAGGGTGCAGAGGATGAGCTCAGGGCTTTGTTCGAAGAGTACGGAACAGTCACCGAGTGTTCCATTATAAAAAACTTTGCGTTTGTACACATGAGCAACTCCGACGAGGCTATGGATGCCATTAAGGGTCTGGACAACTCTGATTTCCAAGGTACGTCATTCTCAACATTTGCATGGACATGTAATGAGCTTAAATTGTTGGTTTGTTTATATAACAACATGATTCTCTATTTCCCAGGCAAAAGGATTCATGTTCAACTCTCCAAAAGCCGGCCGCGAGGTGATGAGGAAAGTTACGGTCCTCCAGATGGAGGGGACTATTGGTCACCCCGCTTCCCTGGTGACCACCCACAGCCAGGCCCTCCTAGTTTTGGTAGAGGCCGCTTTGGTCCTCCTGGTTACCCCCCTGCCCCACCTCCACCCCCCCCCCCTCCGCCCAGACGTCCCCCCTTTCCTGGGGGTGGCTATGGTGGTGATCGCGATGGCAATGGGGTAGTCGATTATTATGAGAAATATCGGGCTCGCCCTTACGCCATGTCCTCGTATGAGGATCGACGTATGGCCGGCATTCCACCGCCCCCGCCACCCCCTTCGGGCATGATGAGGGAACGCATACCCCCTTCCAATATCGACCCATACGATCGACGCCCTCTCCCACCCCCTCCGTCTTCGTTTTACCGCGATCGTAGTCCCATCGGAAGGGCACCGCCGGCCCCTCCAGCACCAGCTGGAAACGGCTATTCATACGAGCGGTCACGTCTCTCCCCTCTTTCCATGTCTCGGAACCCAATGTACAATGCGCCTCGTTCCAGGGACCCCTACAGTGACAGGGCACCTCCGCCACCACCTGCGCGCTATACATACTAAAGTGATTCTCTGCACTTGTGTACCCAAGGTGAGGCCTACGGGGCTTAAGTTTTCCTAAAGCAAGAGCCAGTCTTCTTTCACTTAAACCCGCGTTGCGCCCTGTTGATTGATGCGTAACGTGAGGGGAATGCATACATTATGCCGAATGCATAATATACGGCTGTATCAGCTAAAGTATGAATGCTAGAGTGAACTGACCGTGTGGTCTAGCTAAGACGCGTAAAGGTATACTAAACTTGCGAAAGGGCAATATTTTGTATATAATTACAACACAGTGGACATAATCAGTGCAGTATCAAATGGTTCTCCTAGGCACTTGACTCATGTGGTTTGCTCTCTTTTCAGGTGTAATTTATTCGACAAGATCGTCGTCGTTGTCTCCAGGTGCACATGACGCAATTCGCCCCTCGTCTGACGGAGCGCGTTTCGTTTGCCTGCACCTCGCTTATCAGAAGAGTTCTAGTGCGGACTTCACGCTTTAAACTTAAATGATTTTACCCGGCTCAGTTTCGTCCTCTTGCTTAAATTGTAATCACTTGCTCATCCTGTTCGGCTTGTTTTTTACTGTATAGAATTCAGTAGGCTATTGAACTGAAAGCATCAAGCAGACAAGCTAAACGTTTTAGGATCTTGTCAAGCCGATAACTCTTAAAGCTGTTATTTGTTCAAACTTGTGTACATTTTTGTGAATTTTCTGTGAGATCAAAAACGCTTATGTTTTATTTGAAACCCTTCCCTCTCTTATTTCTCAACCCTGTAACAACGTTTGAACAAGTGCCACGTCTTTAGAATTAATGGGTACACACGTGCGCCTTGCGATCTAAACATTTAATAGATCAGCAATAATTGCGACTACTGTTCAATTGAATTTTTTTTTTTTTTTCCTTTTTAGATTAAATTTAGTCAGAATGGCATCCCCTCTAATACGCTGATGTACTCTTTTAGGGATCGTTTCTTTTTTTAAATAAAAAATCTGACTCTAATGCGTCGTTTTGGTTTATTTTTATTTGTCTTCCTTTTGAAAGCTCCCTGGAGCATTAAGTAATCCAGTGTGGTAGTTTGGAGATAAATGCGTCATTTGAGCGTGCGTGGAAGAAATGTGACACTGGGACTTCTTGCTAGTTGTCTAATACTAATGCAGTGCAAATGCCGATGAATAATTTGACGTCTTGTTGAGCGATGCTCGTTATTGGGTTGCTCCCCTCGTATCCCCATCTAACTCTAAACCACCTGTATCCACATGCCTAACAGCCATATCTAACATTCTCTGAAAGATGTGAGCCTGAATTGTGGTTAGTTGCTCGTTGACAAATTCTAAGCACTTTAAAACACAATCAGCCCTTCATTTAATTAAAAGGCTTGAATGTTGACTGACACCAAACTCAGGTAAGTTGATTGTGGAGTTTTATAATGATCATGCATGTATTTGAAGTTGCAAGTAGAAAATGATAAGGTTGAAGCAATAAGGCTGTGCAGGAGATCTCAGGAAGTTTACATGAGGGTAGAGATTTTACTGGATTTTTTTTTTTTCCCTCCATGAAAAGTCTGTTTCTGTAGGGAAAGAGAGGGGGGGGGTGGGGTTTAGCGTATTTAAATCATATGCATAAGTTGAAGTACAAACTCAAGCTGCCTTTAGGATTGTTAGTCTGAGCACTTTCACCTTTATTTTGTTGTGCAGTGCTGTGTTTGAGGGTGTTAGATACCAGGTATGTAAATATATGCATATAGCAAAACTAGAAAAGCTGGCTGATCAGGTAACACTTCCTCATGACTGGATCTCTAGTATAGGGTAGAGTTGAGGGACATTTTTAAAAAGGGAACATGCTTTTTTTTTTTCAGGTTAGGTCCTGCATGTTTGTTTGTTTTTTTGTTTTTTTACATGGGATTGTTACCTAGGTATAGGGATCTGTAATTTTTCCAACAAGTTTCTATTCATGAAGTTTTACAATAAAAATGATTTGGGCAAAAGTTGTACTGTGCTTCTTCACTCCCACCATCTTTCCAGTACTGTTCTGAATAAATGAGATGTCATATTTAATAATAATAATAATTACAGCCTTACAGTAGCTTTAAGTCTAACAATGATGTAAAAATAAACTAATAAATATGTTCTGTACACAAGCTGATCCACTACAGTAAATGCGTCATCAGTGTCGCTCCATGGCCTGTAAATAATAAAATACAAAATAAGAGTTCTTCAGTAATTTGTGGTATTAATTATAGATTATTTGGCCATGATGTTAAAGCTTGTATATATGTGTAGGGATTTGTTTAGACTTGATTTATATTTATCGACATTTCCCCTGATCGGTAAAATCTCTGTATGGCGCCTGTCCTGTACCGGAAGTGCTCGGTCGACTTCCTGGAGACGCCATTTCGTGATTTATTCATTTGGCGGTTGCGTTGGTATCGGTGTGTTACGGTAAGAGGAGGTGGGTGTTCGAAACCAGTGTTTACCTTACAAAAAATGCACTTACTGGCGTTTCTTATATTAACAAAACATGCACAACAGAATGTTAGCTGATGTTTTTGTTTCCTCCTGGTCCTGTAATGTCTCTCAGAGAGCTAACTTGGTTAGCTAGCTATCGCTAACTTTTTTTTTCCCCTCATGGCCTCGTGTTGAAGACTGGTTTCTGCACTAGATATAGTTAGTAGTATAGTGACTGACTGGATTACTGTATTTAATAGGCTTTTTAGTGTATGACTGCGGTTTAAACGGAGTGTTTGTTAACTTTAGTGGCTTGTTAACGACCCACCGAGGGTCGGGTAACAACGGTTATGAACGTTCACGTCGTCGGACACTGTTTAAACACCGGATAAATACCTGAGACTGAATAAAAGTGAGGTAAAGTAACTGAGGACTCTGTTAATAATACAGTGATATATCTGTACAGTACAGCAGTGGCTGGCAGGGCCATAAGACACTGTACTTCTCCGTTTAAACGCTGGGGTTGTTTTGGTTAATCTTGTATACAAAGTCATGATGTGATTTAAGAAAGTTACGGCACGAACATGGGACTCCAGACCGAGTAGCCTGTCGGTATAATGAAGTGTTAGCGAGCTAGCTAAACCATGTCGCTCACCGAAACTTGTATAACGTGAATTTCGCAACTATACTCTCTACCCAGGAAACAATAAATCGGCGGTAAAGATGGTAAAGATCTTTGTCGGCAACCTTTCCTCGAGTGCGACCAAAGAAGACCTGCGCAGTCTTTTCTCACAATATGGCAAAGTTGCGGAGTGCGACGTGCTGAGAAACTTTGGCTTTGTGCACATGGATTCCCAAAAGGAAGCCGAGGAGGCCGTCCGTAAACTGCACCACCACGAACTGAACGGACAAGCCATCAATGTGGAGATGAGTCGAGGGAAGCCCAAAGGAACCACCAAACTGCACGTGGGCAACATTAGCAGTACCTGCACCAATCAGGAACTGCGAGACAAGTTTGAGGAGTATGGGCCTGTGATTGAGTGCGACATAGTGAAGGACTATGCCTTCGTCCACATGGAGAAAAAGGAGGATGCTCTGGAGGCCATCAGTGCGCTGGACAAAGCCGAATTTCAAGGTGAACTCTCACAGAAATCGAAGAAAGGCAGAGTTTTAAGTATCTCTATCTCTTTAGCACTAATAGTTAAATAGGTACACACTTCTTCCATCTATCTCAGAAGGATTGTAAGAGTTACCGGGTCGCAGCACTTAATCCCACCTCTACATAATACGTTATAGAGATACACATACACACACACTTCTGCACAGCACTTCTGTCCGTCAGTCAATGTATGCAGCTAATTCTAGACTGTTACAGCATCCACAGTGAGTCAATGCGTTTCGGGTTTTGTTCATGCTCTTGGATGTGATGGCAAAAGCGAAACGATATTTATTTGACAATATGTCTTGCGTGTCTTCTCTTCCTCTCATAAGGCAAGGTGATAAATGTACAACTGTCCACCAGTCGCCTCCGCACTGTGCCTGGCATGGGAGACATAACCGGCTGTTACGTCTGCGGAGAACCCGGTCACTGGTCCAAAGACTGCAGGCGCGGTGAGAACGGTAGCTATGGTGGCGGTCGCATGGGGGGAATCCGGGTTGCCAGGGGTTTCCCTAGAGCAGGTCCTGTTTATGGAAGTGGAGGTCCTGCAGCATTCCCCACCCGGACCTATCCAGCAGCACTGCCCCCTGTCCCAACACTGAGCCACACTCCAACCTATGGGATTACACGAGAGTATGTTGGGGAAACTCGGTACCTCAAACCATTGAGTGCCTACCCTGAGAGGTCCGCCACATACGAGCGTGACCGATACACCAGCAGCATTGATTACTATGAGAAGTATCGGGTTCGGCCTTTTGCTTCTAGCTATCTTGAGGATAGACGTCTCTCCATTCCCCCTCCCCCTCCTCTCTCTTCTTCCTCTCTCTCAAGGATGCGGTTGGCTCCTTCCAGCCTTGACCTGTTCGACCGGCGTGCTCTACCGCCACCGTCCTCCGCGGTCTCTGCTTACTACTCGCGGGACCGTAGCCCAATCCGAAGAGTCGGCGCCGGCTCTGACGCCTACTCGTATGAGCGCTCGCGTCTTTCCCCGGTTTCAAGGAGCAGCTCGTACAGCGTGTCGCGGGCCAGGGACACCCCCACCGACCGGGCTCGGTATGCTTACTAAGCCGCGCGCATGCCAAGGTGAGCGAATCGGAGACGTGACTCAGCGTGGTTTTGTTCTGATCGCAAGGATGTATTGCGATGCACATTTCACTGACTGTTTTAAGAGCAAAGAAATATGATTATGTAACGCGTCAAGTGTTAAGTCCTAACGGGAAAGAATTTCTCTCGGGTTGTGTAGCTAATCTGATGGGTTTGAGAAAAGAATGTATCTTATAACCTTGTTTTGTTTTTTCAGGCGCTTTGAAACAGCAGGACTTTCTTTTAGCGATCATTCCCTCCACTTTCCTCTGATCAAGAGAAATAATTCTGGAGGCACGATTGGATTTGATGGAAACAGGACTGGGACAAGACACACCATTATGATTTAGAGTCGCTTTCAGCTTATGAATGTTTAACTTTATCAGACTTATTAGAGCTGTTAAAATAGTCTTTTTTGCATTGCCCAGTAAGAAATATAAATCCTTATTACTAATTTTTTTGTTCAAGTCTTTGTAAGAATGTTTCATGCATGTTTGCATCTCAGTTTTTGCAGATTTCTTCTACACTATTTCAAAGTTTTCCACACGCACGTTGAGAACACAGTTGCTGTTTTTTCTGATGTTT
The DNA here is from genome assembly GCA_028565595.1 of Duopalatinus emarginatus. NCBI lineage: Eukaryota > Metazoa > Chordata > Actinopteri > Siluriformes > Pimelodidae > Duopalatinus > Duopalatinus emarginatus. The sequence continues at coordinate 6,199,311 of JAOVVF010000042.1, read as the reverse complement.
AGTGCAAGTGCGAGCTTTGTTTGGAGGTTTTATTTCAATTAGTTGCAAAATTTGTTTGGTTTCATTTAGCAAGCATTACATGTCATGTGATGACAATCTGTTTTAGTTCTATGTTCAAGGTTTTTTCCCCCCAAGCTTTATGGAGAAAATGAAACAAAAAACAAACATTCCTGTTACCTTGCCTCTTTGTCGCTGACTTGTTGCCTGCTTTATGCTTCTTCATCTGTCATAATGTACACCTAAGTAGGGAGCTGAAACATTAGTGGCAAATTATGTGACATGATCAAATAACTGCAAGAGTTATTGTTATTGTTGTGTGGGATTGGCAGCGAGTTAGTTGATCACATTCAAAGTAGAGTACATCAAGTCAAGAATTGAACATGGTAAAGAAAGGATCATTGTATCTTCATGCACACTTGCTTTAAAGACAACCCGTTTCCTACAGACTTTTGGCAAAAGGATATTTAGTAAGAAAATGCTTGATTGCAAGCCAATTCTGGATTATCCAACAAACTGGTACTTATGCAGAGTTTGCCTCGTGTAGGGTGAAAAGTTAATGTTGGACTGTACATAGGAGTGAAGAAGGATTGAGTGAATATAGAAATCTAATGACCAACTGTCACTCAGGGCACTTGGCTTTGAGACTGCTGGTGTGTGCGTGTGATTTCTGTATGGGCGCCTTGGTAAGAAATGTAATGTTTATAAATTTGATTTACCTTAAGAAGTCGTGTGTTTTATATCTATTTTTGTCTTTTTTTTCTTTTTTTTTTCAATAAACCAAGATGTTATTGTGAAAAAAGTGATGTACATTTTTTATGGTTGAAAAATTTAAATTATACCCTTTTAAAAGAATATCTTTATTTTCAATCCTTTTCCCTTAGCTTTAGAAATAAATGACTTGCAGTCTTAATCACTACACATGAAAAAAAATGAAGTGGTGCAAAAGCTCTGGTGATGAGCTAGATAAAAGTAAATTGGTAGATTGGTTTGGAAGGATATAGTAACTCGCATGATCAGCATGGTAGCTATCAGATTTACAAAGTCTCCAGAAAACCTGTGACAGGTTCCCCAAGGTTTAGAAAGGTAATAACCACGTTAAGCAGAAAAACATCTCAGAACATACAACACCAGACCTTGAGGTGTAACAGCAGAAGACCACATCGGGTTCCACTTCTGTCTAGTCAGGCTTCTTGACTACTGTGCTTGCACAAAAAGGAATTTGACCTACACATTTAACACATTTTTGCAGTGAAACACACACTAGTAAAAAACAGGTGCTCAGGGCAGTGGGCGACCCCATCCACAGCACACGGGGAACAGTTAGGGGCTTAGGTGCCTTGCTCAACGGTACTTTGGTCATGTTTTGTTGGTGTGGGAATTGAACCTTCCAATTTGGGTTCCTGACCAAAAAAAGCCATACATCAAACTGAAGTCAAACCAGTGACCTAAGGTTGAAGACTCGCCTCAGACTCTTATTTTTGTCTGATAGGATTGGAACCTGGATAAAAGTGGTATTCTGTTTTGTAGCCCATACACAATACACCTCATGGTTTTTCTGCTCACCACAATTGTCAGTCACGGTTTTGTCCGGAGCTCACCCGGAATCACTGGATGCAAGGCAGGAATGCTCCTGGACAGGGTGATAATCCATCCGGAGGAAACCAGAGCACCTGGCTAAAAACCCACACGCTCAGAAACCCCAGATCTCTGGAGCTGTGTGTAACACACACACACACACACACACACTACCTGCAACGCCACTGTACCACCCCACCATGGTTGTATAAAATGCTCATTTGACTTATCCATCCTGTTAGCTCAGACCAGACTCCAAACCTTGCTCACAGGTTTCTTGCTTCTCATCACCACTATTTTGTCTAAACTCTACAAACTATACCTAAGATACCTAAGTTACAGAAATACTCAAACAACAACAGACACCACAGTTACAGTCACCAAGTCACAGACATGACACTTTTCCTTAATTCTGATCTGACTGTCTGTGCATGGTTTAATGTATTGTCAAGGACGGATTAAGGATAGTCTGGGCCCCTGAGTTGCCCAGGGCCCACCTTCCCCTTCACCCCCCCCCCCCCCCCCCCCCCCCCCCCAAAACCAAA
>JAOVVF010000042.1:6168541-6181456 GCA_028565595.1 Duopalatinus emarginatus | reverse complement strand
ATATATATATATATATATATATATATATATATATATATATATATATAAAATTTATTTATTTATTTATTTTATTTATTTAACACAAGCGTTTTGGCTCTGGATAGGCAAAGGCATGATGAAGCTTGGCTCTTAACAGGTAATTCTGCCCAAAAATCATTTTTGTATTTGTCAGTTGGTCGGTGATGTGCTGAGAAAATGGTGTTTGACCAGATGCACACCTTCCAGTATACAGAAGATTTAATTTCATTTTTTGTTGAATCACCAAACGTGTTTAATAACAAAACACAGAAGTAATATTTCTCTATACTGGAAAACCGTATCTTTTTAAAATGTCAGCAAGGCAAATATGAAAATGCTGGAGATGTTTTGGTGGAGATTACCTTTAAGCTAAGCAGTGAATATTAAAGTAAAGGAAGCATTTCACACTTTTCAAACACCATCACAAACACACACACTCTACTACTACTACAGACTAAATACTTTAGCTTTTTTTGCATACATTCACATTTTCACATTAAGACTAGAAACTTGCCTAGCATTTAATACAAATCTTAAATCACTTATCATTATGGTGCCACCATTTTTCTGACGCAGTGTAATATTCTTATTTAAGCCAACCAGTCACCTTTTTTAGTAGTTTGTTTAGTTCATATAATTTAGATTAATAATATTCTCTAATTCACAGTTAAAAATGTTTCAGGTTTTTAGTGTCAGCTTATGGATTTTGTGTGTTTCCTTTACTTTAAATAACCCAGGAAGAATAACTTTATTCCAGATTTAATTCTCTCTTCATGTATCATTCGTAGCAAACATTTATACTTCCTTTTCTATAGTACAGTAGATTTCTACTTTTCCATAGGGTAGAATTTGTATTTAATTCCAGTGTGTAATCATAGTCATACTATTTTAGATGATGTGACAGTTTACTGTGTTGCTTTTCATGCACAGAGCTTGCGCTAAAATGTGTCTTACTGAAGCACTTCATGTTGGTGGTGGGTCTCTAATTAATTGTGCTTCATCATGTTAAAAAAAAAAAACTGGTTCCCACCAGTTGTGTATATACAGGGGTTTCTTGAAGGTAAGGAAACACCCATATAAGATGAAAATGGTTTGGCAGACAGTGATCTAATTTGAGACACATGCTGTAATGGAAGGCCTTGTCAAACAGCTTGCATCTAAAATTGCATTATTGTCTTCCAAACCGTTTTTGTTTTATATGGGTGTTTCCTTACTGTTGAGACACCCTGTATATAAATAATAATGTGTAAATTGTTGTTTAATTGCCAGGTATTCACAGTGCAGTTGTTTGCATGCAATAGATATAATTATTGTGTAATTGCACTAAAGAGTAGTGATGTGAATAAGCAAATCAGTTGTGGTTGTATGGTGTTTTTAATTTATTTTTAGTCATAGATGTGAACATGTAGCTAAACATTTTAAAACGTATTCTGTATTTCAGATAAAAGCTCTTTCAAGACAGCCCCTATTAAAAACCATAGTATAGTTTTACAGATTTTAAACACTCCTTCAGTTTTGAGTTGCTAACTCTTTTAAAGGTCACTAATGATTTTCCATAAAGGGGATTACACCATTTTGTCCAGGAATTTTCACAGTACACCAGATTTCCACCCTGGAAGACCTCTCTTGGAGAACACCGTCCTTCCTGGTGTAACCATAACCCTACTGACAGTGATGGCTTGCACATAGTTTGCATAAGCCTCTCATTTTAAAGCTGGAATTTTACTGTTGCTCAAGCGAGAGTCTCTCTTTGCTAGCCAGCTATCTCTTCCTGCCATAGTATCATCAGCATGATCCTAATCCAAGGTTTCCACAGCACGGCCAAAAACAGGGTTTGTTTGAGAAGATCTGTTTACTCCAGGATGTAGAAACACACCCCGCCTCCGCTACGTAGAACAAAAAGAGCAATTTTGAGGGTCTTTCAGGTTGCCGGTGGTGGAGTTTGCAAGCCAAAGCGAAAGACTTGACTCTTGGGGTGTTGTTTTTTTTTTTTTATTATTTTTTTTTTTGGTTAATTCACTCTTCTTTTTGCGCTGTCTCATGAACCTGTTAATGTCGTCTCTCTTTTTTTGAGACCTCTCAAAAAGGTTGACTGTCTAATCCTAATTTATTTTCTCTAACCCAAATTCCCCCTTTCGTAACCCTTTTCAAGCACAGAGCTTTGTAACGCAGCATAACAGGTTTTCAGCAGCATCCAAGGGTAAGGTAACGATTGGAGCCGAAGCTAGAATGCTCTTCTCAGGAGTGTGAAGTCTGCTACATGCATCCAAAGACTTCCTGTGCCAGAGCACCACCTGCTCCAGTGTGAGGGGGGGGGGTAGTTCAGTTTCCACAGAGAGACACGGATCCTGGGTTGTGTTGGTTGCCCCATTAGTCCAAAGTGGATATTAATTTCATCCCCCTCTATTGTAGATACAATTAAGCCCTGTTTTGGTGTTTGGGTATCCCAGACAGAGATCATATGCTGCCATCTCCAAAATTTAGTGTCATCATAATATTCCTTACATTCCCCAGTTAAAAAAAAAAAAAACGCAACAAAAAACGTTTTCTTTTCTCTGCCAAGGTAACAGTCTTTCCCCCATCAATATGCTCTGCTGTGACATGACTGTGGGGCATCCTGTACACTAAGTGACCTTAAAAGCAACTGATAAATTAGGGTTTGTTAGGTTTAGGGAAGTGAGTGTTATTTGACATTTCTTTTCGAGTTTTGTTTTTTTTTAATTGTGTACCCTTTTTTGTCTATATTCTCGATTCTCCCCAACAGATCCCCTTCTCCTGAGCCGATCTACAACAGCGAGGGGAAGAGGTTGAACACGCGTGAGTACCGCACCCGCAAAAAGCTGGAAGAGGAGAGACATTCTCTCATCACTGAGATGGTTGGGCTGAACCCAGAGTTTAAGCCCCCTGCTGATTATAAGTAAGTGTTTCTAACTGTCTGATTGGTGGAAGGAATCAAGTTTGACTGCGTTTAGCAGCTTTTCAGCAGTTGTCTCATGCTAATTGTTATGAAGTTTTAATCATTGCCTGTCTGTCTTTGTCTCAGGCCTCCAGCCACCAGAGTCAGTGATAAAGTGATGATCCCACAGGATGAATATCCAGAAATCAACTTTGTTGGGCTTCTAATCGGGCCACGGTATGTGTCGTCTGTACATCGCTGGCATATCCACAACTGTGTATTATAATGTGACTATATTGTAATTATAATTAGTGACCGTACATGCAGATTTAACTCATTACCTTTGCCTTCCTTTTCTATAATGCTCAGTGGCAACACACTGAAGAACATTGAGAAAGAGTGTTGTGCTAAGATCATGATCCGTGGGAAAGGATCTGTTAAAGAGGGCAAAGTGGGCCGTAAGGATGGACAGATGCTCCCAGGAGAGGACGAGCCTCTACATGCCTTGGTCACTGCTAACACCATGGAGAATGTCAAAAAGGCTGTAGAGCAGGTCGGTTGTGACTGCATGACACATGAGTTTTACAGGCCACCCTACACTAATGTTATTTTCAGTTTGTCACACTTGTGGCTGAATTTGCGTTTTTGGGTTCTCTCTAGATCCGCAATATCCTGAAACAGGGTATTGAGACCCCTGAGGATCAGAATGACCTGAGAAAGATGCAGCTGAGGGAGCTGGCCAGACTCAACGGCACTCTGAGAGAGGACGATAACAGGTACTGCCCTTCAAGCTTAACACACACCTAGCCTGAAAGTCTTCTGACTTTTACACTGATTAAAAAGTGAATTAAGGGGTTTTTTGTTTGTTTGGTTTGATTTGATTTTTCTTTGATAATTGTTCCAGTCACATTATGAACTGACTGATTGACTAAAAAATTACTAAATGATGCCATCTGCAGGTGGCAACGTCTCCATAACTCTGATCCAAAACCGTTTATGTGTGTGTTGACTTATTTACTGTTGTAATATCCTGGGTTGCCAAATAGATTTGTGGTTTACAAAGATTCTCTGTCTTCTAGCACATTATCATAACCTTGTGTATGTTTCTTAAGGATTCTGCGTCCGTGGCAAAATTCTGAGCCTCGTAGCATTACCAACACCACCCTGTGCACAAAGTGTGGAGGAGCTGGACATATTGCCTCTGATTGCAAGTTTACCAGGTAACAGGTCACAGCTGTGCTTTGTGTGTCGTCCCCCCCCCCGGCACTATATTGCAGTAGTGTGTCCAGTTAGAAAACATGGTGTATTCGGCTGATAATCTCATCCCATTGCAGTACTTATACCCAGAGGCAAGGTGATCCACCCCAGTCAGCTCAAGATAAGGCCCGTATGGATAAAGAGTATTTATCTCTAATGGCTGAGCTAGGAGAGGCTCCAGTTCCTGCATCTGGTGGAGGACATAACAACAACCCTCCACCCAGTGGCCCCCGAGGAACTGGACCAAGCACCAACCAGCCACCTCCAGTAAGTACATCAGTTTCACGAAAGTGTAAGATGAGTGTATGATTTTGGTCATTTATGTTATGACCTGAAGATACCCACCTACCTAACTCATCCCATATTCCTCCTTCTTCTCTCCCATCTCTTGTCTAGAACCGTCCCCCCTGGATGAGCTCTGGCCCTTCAGATAACAGGAACTTCCATGGCATGCATGGTGGTCCCCACAATTTCCCTCCTCCTATGCCCAATATGGGTGGACCACCTATGCCTCCCAACCCTAACGGCATGCCCCCACCATGGATGCAGCCACCCCCTCCACCCATGGGCCAGGGCCCGGCTCCTCATGGACACCCGATGGGTGAGTTGCAGATTAGTGCAAATTCATACCTGGTAAAACAGCCATCGAGGACATTTTTAAAATTGGAAGGTATTGATTAAAAATCCAATGTGTTCTCACTTTCCAGGTTTGTTGCCTCCACCTATGGGCATGATGCCACCACCTCCTCCTCCACCGAACAACCAACCACCCCCGCCTCCTTCCGGGCCTTTGCCGCCTTGGCAACAGCAGGCCCCACCCCCTCCACCCACCAGCAGCATGGCAACCAGTGCGCCACTACCGTGGCAGCAGAGTAAGTGCACGTTGTGGATTTGAATGATTTTTAGACTAGACTGCGTTTTACCCTATCATCCTGAACACCTTTTATTTTCAAGTCTGAACGGTTTTGTTTATTTGTTGCAGATACCACCACTACTTCCACCCCAGCTACGGGTAACCTGCCTCCATGGCAGCAACCCCAGCCAGTGGCAAGCTCTGCCGCCCAACCACCTCCTCCGATGGGAAACCCCTCTATGGTGCCCCCTCCTCCTGGAGTTCAGCCCCCACTCCCCCCTGGTGCCCCTCCTCCCCCCCCTCCCCCACCTCCAGGCTCAGCAGGCATGATGTATGCGCCCCCTCCACCCCCTCCACCCATGGACCCTAACTTTGTTACCATGATGGGTATCCCTGGAATGCCGCCATTTGGCATGCCACCTGCCCCACCTCCTCCACCACCCCAAAATTGAATACCCCACATCAATCACATGATAAAAACTGGACAACAACATGACTGATGTTTCTACTTTGTGTTGTTAATACAGAAGAAAAAAGCTGGTGTGGTTGAGAGGTGTAAATTTGCTTAACTTAATTTGTTTCTGATTTTAAAATTGTAGTGTTTGCTAAGCTGGTAGATTGTATTTTTTTATTATTTGTTTGTTTTTCTTTTCGTTTTTTTTTTTGTTTGTTTTTTGATGTGCAGGGAACGGTATGTGTATTTGCAGGGCCTAGTTCATCGGTTGGCCCAGATTTCACTGCTTATTGACATTCCAGACCACATTAAATGAACAGCTACTGTATATTAAGCATCCATTTTTTTCATTCATTAAAACATCTGATAGGTTCCTCTCTGTAATAAATTATCAATAGGTTTGCCTCCAAAAGGTTTCTCTTGTTAATTCATATCTCAAACAGAATTTGTTGTTGTCTGAATATTTTTGTAATGCTAACTTCAGCTAAATAAAAGTTGAAATTGCCTCACATTTACATAGTAACAAATACAGGTGGGCAAATTTTTCTGTGTTGTACTTTTGCAATTCTGGGTTTGGTTGTTTAGTTTTATGATTTATTTTAGGATGCCTGTGTTTCGGGTGTGCAAAAAGGACTTGAAGCTCCTATAATCTGTTGTTGTTAAAGAGGAGTTTAACTACATTTGTATTCCTGACTGCTTCTGCAAGAAAACTCTCCCACTCTTGTGCCCCACTTTCTCAGTGTAATGTCTTTTGTGCAGCTCAACGAAACTCTAAAGTTGAAAGTCTGTCGGGTTTTGCTGCAAGAAAAAGAAAATAAAATGTAACAGGATGGTCTAACACTTCTACAGGGGGTTTCGTAGAAGATTGCACCTTCTGAAGAAACATGTAACTGAAAAGGAATTATGTATTTCAGACGTGTGAACCTTGTCCATTGGGTTTGTTTGAGGTCCTCTAATACAGTTGTCTACACTTTCTTTTTGTTTTTTTGTTTTCCCTGTAGGCTTTTTGCTTTGTGTGCAACTGTAAGGTCCTGAAGTGCTCAACTATTTTTTATTGTATGTACAGTACAAAATGGACAAAGTGAATATATGTTAAGTTCCTGTACTCTTAAAATAAAGGGGATTATACGTTTCTATTAAAATAACTTCATGTTTATCTGTGTTTTTGAAAAAAAAAAAGCTTGTGAATATAACAAGACCAGTGATTAAGTGTTTCAGTAATCCTCAGTGTCCTGCTCTTTTTCATGGACCTTAACAGGAATGCGCCTCTTATGGTAATGCTACTATATAAAGCTCTCTAATTGCCTGTGTGGTCAGACACCATTACGAATCTGTTTATATCACGGTGCTGCTGAATTCTTGAATCTGATGGTGTTTAATCCAAACCAACAATTTAGAAAATTAATGTGCTTCATGTTATTGTTTCTGTAATAGCAGCTGATCTATAAGGTAGAAACCCCACAATTTAATAAATAAATAAAATAATTTTCTAATAAATAAAATGATACACTTGTCTTTGTTAGGTAATGGGTATCATTGCACTGGTGAAGCTTTCTGTAAATCGAAGTGTACATAACAATTATAGAAGTGTCCAGTATCAGTGGTTTGACTTAGTGGTTACAGTTGTCTGTTTTTCAGCTTATCAGTCACATGTCCGTAATTGTCTTTAATTTCCAGCGAGAGAAAAGAGAAGCTAGTGAGGGAATGATTTCATAGCCAATGTAAGTGATGAAGTCCTACATGATTTGTAGAAATGTTTCACAATATTTGATAAACTTGTAAAGTTGCTCAGAAAGAAAAAAAAATGTTGGCTTTTTTTTTTGAAGATGGCGTGGCTGACCGCTTTGTATCCCAGGAGACCCTCATGTCTAGTTCTCACTTGTAGTTATGCCGTTTTTACCTAGTTAGCAAGTTTCTGCTAGCTGTGTCTGTGCCGCATATATTTCATGTAACCATTACATAAAATATCCTTTTTCTTTTCTACCATCTCTCTTCGCTTCCCACTTGTTTGATCTACACCTGATACAGCTGAGACACCAGGAGATACCAGTGACCCTGATTTCTGACTCTCCCTGCTCCCCAAACCTGCCTGATCTGGAGACCCCCCCATATCTTATTGAAGTCTCATTGACTCATTGAGGATGAACCAACATGGACAGTCTACAAAACACTATAACAGAAACCATACATCTTGCAGGACTGTAACTTGTAAACAGTCATTGCTAAAGAACTATGGATGAACTATGATGATTCACTCTCCATCAGTTAATCAATGTCCATCAGTAAACAGTCGACAAAATCAGAAATCAAACTTTTGAACTTTATTTGGACTTTTTTAATTATAGGATCATTTATAATTATACTACGTGTGTCACCCAGATGAGGATGGGTTCCCCTTTTGAGTCTGGTTCCTCTTAAGGTTTCTCTTCTTGTCATCTCAGGGAGTTTTTCCTTGCCACTGTCACCTCCAGCTTGCTTATCAGGAATCAAATTTATATTAAATTTGCATGTAAATGTAAAGTTGCTTTGGGACAGTGTCCATTGTTAAAAATTCTATACAGATAAAATATAATTTATGTTGAACTTATAGGAAAATAATCCAGGTTACGGTGACAGCAACTCTGCTATCTAAATAATATATTTTTAAGTGTTCAGGACATATTAGTCATTATTAACAGATGATTAAACAGTGTCATCTACAGGTTGTAATCAGTCCTCGAGTCTGGTTTCATTTGATCATCCCCAATGATTTATTATGGTACTATCAATTCTTATTGATGCTTTCTGCCAGGGTTGGAACCATCCCCAAACTATAGTGTGTATGCAGTGAAGTGGCAAAAAAACACCGGTACACCAGTCTAATATCGGGTAAATCCCCAAATGAGCATGACCCCATGACCTTGTGGAAATATTCTGTAGGCAATAAACACCGTACTTCCTGCAGAATGGTCCACAATTCTGTTGGATTTCTGTGTTCCACAGCATGTTGTATGGCATCCCATGTGTGCCTTAATAACACCGAGATCTGGTGACTTGGTTGTAAATGGTAAAACCCCAAACTCAGATGAGTGATCCTCTAACCGTAACTTGCCGTCTCTAGATGTGTGCGGTGGTGCGTTGTCCTGGTAGATGAGGCTAAAACAGAATGAATGCAGGATGTGAACCGGTCAGTAAGAAGGCACACGTGCACAAGTGATCACCTTTGTAGACATACGAGAGCTCCCACTGAATTGTGTTAGTGAAGTGAATTGATTCATTGACCCTTGTGCTTGCACAAAGATGAATTTTTGGTGTATATCCCCAGGATTTAAGTGATTGGTCCGTAGTGATTTAGTAGTGTTACACTGTTAGCAAATAAATGAGACGCAGTTGAGTATTATACACCGACAGCCTGGTTCCAGTTACAATACCAGCACAAGGTCAGCTGGACGGGAATTTCACACAATCTGGCAACTCACCCATTAACAGTCCGCCCCATGCAGTGCAATAACCTAACGGACCCGAGAGTGTGCGCGCGCCTGTACGGCTCCAGCAGTGATGAAAATTCCGGCGGCTCTTTTGGCTCGGTTCACCATGAGTGAGTCGACTCATTCATGTCCTAAAGTGCTCAGCGCTGGGTTTTCCCTATCTAATATTTGTAATTGTCTGTCTTTACCAAGTAAATCTTGATTAATATATTATAAATAAAACGTTAACCTGACTATTTCTCGCATTTCTATGCAAGAGTTTGTATGAATCCCAGTCAGTGAACTATAGATTCACTGTGATGATTCTTTCTGTAACACGTTCTAATGAATGTGAGTCGGTTCTTATGGTTCACATGAACGAGTCGAGTCAATGAGTCGACTCGTTCGTGAGGACCCATCAGCGCTATACAGCAGCTGAGACAGACACACAGAGAGCGTTTAAAGCGTGTCGTCCCTGCAGCTTGCTGTCTTCTCTGAAACAGTCCCTCATCCTGCCACCATGCCCAAGCCTCTGACCGACCAGGAACGGAGGAAGCAGATCTCGGTGCGCGGCCTTGCCGGGGTGGAAAACGTCGCCGACTTAAAGACCAACTTCAACCGGCACCTGCATTTCACTCTGGTCAAGGACCGCAATGTAGCGACGAAACGGGATTACTACCTGGCTCTGGCCAATACCGTGCGGGACCATCTGGTGGGCAGGTGGATCAGGACACAGCAGCACTACTACGAGACCGACCCGAAAGTAAGCACGAATCGCCGCCGCTTCCTGCGCCCACGAACCGGCTCGGTCCCAAACTGCGCACTTGCATACTATGTAGTGCGGGCCGAGGAAGTAGCCATGGCGACGCGTATACTGTTCTACTGGGGGCGTTCTGCTTAACATGGCTACTGTGTAGTATGTTAGTGTGCAAGTCGGCACGTAGCCTTTTGGCGCAGTGTGTGAGTGTGGCGTGTTTTTATACCTTCGTGGGGACCGAGGGTCCAAAAAAACAGGATTTCTCTGACTGTTTTGACCTGATATGAGGGAAAAAAACATTTATCTCAAAACCAAATGTCTTTAAAAACTTTAAAGAAAAGATTTCTTCGTGTTTACTGGAAAATTAAGATAAAAATAAAGAACATTTAGCATTACTTCATTATATCGGTGTTAATTAGGTCCTTATAACGATAGTGAGACGTGTGTGTGTGTTTAATAGTTGATGTTATATATTAAAAAAACATTAAATAACCCTGAACATCTTTTTTTACCCTTCTGAGGACTCCTCATGTAAATCAGCTGTGTTGCCAGATATTTTAAACTCCATCTAAACACAGCTAAATTACTTCATTAAATTACACTTAATTACATTTAAATGCCTTATAAGTAATGGTTTATTTTTTCCAGTGATGGAAGGATGTGGTTTTTTTTTATTTATATATACGTTATTATTTCTACTGCTATGAATGGGTTTAGAGTCGAAGGTGCCAATCTGGCAACCCATGTTCAGCCTGTTACATAAGTACAGTATAATGTGAGGATTGATGTTTGTGCATTCAGGTAGAGGCCTGAAAAGCACAGAAGGAGCAAAGTCATTTATTGCCCCTGCTGTGTGGCTGAAGGGCCTAATGCCCCTTACATTCACTTAAAATAAAATGATCCTGTCCTGCTGGTGCAAATGGATCCATTCATTAATATAATGCAATTTGAAGAAACCTTGAAGAGTCTGTGTTGTACTGCTGTATTCGGTGTGTGTGTGTGTGTGTGTGTGTGTGTGTGTGAGAGAGAGAGAGATCATTCAGAATGAATGTCTGACTTCTTCACAAAGGCAGTCAGACCTTTCCAAAAGCTCACCAACACGGTTATTTATACACAAGCACAAATGCCAGGTCTCTTTCTCTCTCTCTCACACACACACACACACACACACACACACACACACACAGTTGTTCCTGCTGCTTCATTCCTGACCGTGACAGACCGTAAGTACTGTGTGAGGTGATGCAGAGTAAGAGAAGCCCTGCTGACAGATTGTAGCCAAGGACTAAAGAGCACACTAACCTGTCTGATGGGACTCTGTAGTCGCCACACACACACACACACAGCTCTGCGTGAGAGCATTAACCCTCACTGGCCTGATTGTGTGTAAACATGCAATAGCAACCTAAGTGATATGATAGTGAAAGTGGTGTAATCACAAAAAACTTGACAATTGTACTGATTGATGACGTCTGGAAAACATGGACGAAACAAAGTGGCACCATTTATTGGCAGATTTTTAAATGCCACTGTGGGTAACACAGCATGTTTATATTTTAATCCAACTTACTAAATATTAGTTCAGATGTTACCTGATGATTCACACTAAATGCACCGTGTGTCCTCTTCTATCTGCAGCGTGTGTACTACCTCTCTCTGGAGTTCTACATGGGCCGCACCTTACAGAACACCATGGTGAATCTGGCCCTGGAGAACGCCTGCGACGAGGCCACCTACCAGGTGAGATATGTGAATAAAAACTAGAAGTGAAATAAGCCGTGTGGTTGCGTAGCACATAGTGGAATTACACTGAGAAAAATGAGAAACGCTAATAATAAGAAGTCAGGATAGGAGGTAATGTTCATATACTTGATTATTTGTATCTAAATCTCTCCTTTCTGTAGCTGGGTCTGGATATGGAGGAGCTGCAGGACATTGAGGAGGATGCAGGTCTGGGCAATGGAGGCCTGGGGCGTCTGGCAGGTTTGATTCAGTATTGTTCAGTTGTCAATAAACTGCATGTTGGATTTTTTCATTTATTTTGGTTGATAGATATTAAAAAAAATCTTCCTTTTGTATATCCTCTGTAGCTTGCTTCCTCGACTCGATGGCGTCTCTGGGTTTGGCAGCTTATGGTTATGGAATCCGTTATGAGTTTGGCATTTTCAACCAGAAAATTTCCAGCGGTTGGCAGGTCAGTGTGTGTGTGTCTATGTGAGTGTGAGAGAGAGTGAGAGAGAGCGATAATGTGCTGTTATAAATTTATTAGACCTCAGATTTAGTAGTTCCACATTTCTTTTGGCTGATGTCTGACAGCTTGAGGAGGCTGATGATTGGCTGCGCTATGGTAACCCTTGGGAGAAGGCCCGCCCCGAGTACATGCGCCCTGTGCACTTCTATGGCCGAGTGGAGCACCATGCTGATGGAGTCAAATGGGTAGACACACAGGTATGAACATAATCAACACCAGTGTGGCGCCCTGTCCTGATCAGAAAATATTGTGTTTTGCAAAACATTTCTGATCCTAACTATGAGCCAGTGTGAAACACCACAGAACATTTAAAGGAGTAGTGTGTCATTTTTAGAGCACGCTGCTTTAGTTGAAATTAACTACAACAGCAACACCCTGCTCCAGGCAAGTGTGTTCACTGCCCCCTAGTGAGTGTTTCATTGCATTGGTGGGTTAAATTCTATTACGTGCAAGCACAGTAGTTTAATCACTTCACTTTCAGATGCGGGTGAGCCTGCTTCAGTGCCAGAAAATGTTAAAACAAACCTCTGATTTTAAATAGAGATATGTTTAAAAATGTATTATTATTATTATTATTATTATTATTAGCATTATCACCATCATGGGTGAGGAAATTCCAATATCTCCTTCAGGTTTGTATGTTTAGTAGACAAAATAAATGTCTATAAATTGTTTTATAGACTAGGCACAAATCTTTACAGCTTATAAAGCCTGTACACATATATTTAGCTCTATTCTAACATCATTTAGCTAGATTTAACATTAAAATACTTATAAAGCATTTGAGGGTTTCAGATTTGAAAAACTGTTTAATATAATCTGTGTTATAAATAATAATAATAATAATTATTATTATTATGTTACAGAAAAATGTCATTAAGGAAAGCAATCTGTTAAATAAGATATAAAAACAGAATGAAGGAAGAAGTGAGTGTGACAGTCCGTCCCTCCAGAAAAACAGGTTCTCCAGGACACTCAGTAAA
>JAOVVF010000042.1:6138583-6151669 GCA_028565595.1 Duopalatinus emarginatus | reverse complement strand
ACATAGAAACATTTTTACTGTAATATTATTATTATTATTATTATTATTATTATTATTATTATTATTTATAATCTTTGAATTTATAATCTAAAATGTTTTTGTACTGACTCAAAAATGCAGAATTCATAAAATAAATGTCTACAACAACATTTATGCTAAACACCATATAGGGTGCCTAAGACTTTTGCACAGTACTGTATATTTGGTAACCTTTTTTACAGTCCTCTGAATTAGCTATGAACTAACTACATAATACCAGGTTATTAATATGGGGAAAAAAAGATGGTACATACTCGGACAGTCTAACTTCATTACAGGACAGTGTACCTTCACCAGTTTTGGGTATTAAACCAGTAAGTGTGAGTACAAACTTGGGTAACATGAAGCTACTTACCAGTACAATGTAATTTAATTACAGCGTGAAGTGAAGTGAAGTGAAGTGAACTGTTTCGACTACTGTGTAGTGGAATTAACCTCTGCATTTGACCCATCCGTACAGTAAAACACACACATACACTCTAGTGAACACACACTTGGTGGCAGTGAGCACTCAGGCCCCGGCTGCAGGTATTGTGTTTAAAAGGAACATGGTAAAATACTGGACAACTATTCAGAGTAACAAGGTGGTAAGTACAAACTTATACACTTGCCTGGATTATACCTCGAACCTGTGAGACGTGTCACTGTACTGAAGGTGGACTGCACCGTTTGTACCATCTTGTTCCTCAGATGAAGTACCTAGTACTTTAATGTTGTACCTCACATTTACCTGGTTAATACCTAGAACCTGGCTCTGTAAAAGAAAGGGTTACAATATTTTGTGCAGCGTAGTTTTATTTTGTTTATTTTTTACTTTTTCCGAACCATCTTAAGTAGCAGGTTGCAAAACAGAATTTTGTCGATATGTGCTATTTGGTGAAGCCTTCCCTATAGAGAGAATAACCACACTCAGGTCATCCCGGTAATATTTAACAAGGTCGTGGAAGGATTCGAACCGCTTCACAAAGCAGAATCCAGAGACTAAAATCATTACACACACTTTTGGGCTGATTTTGTTACAAGGTTATTCTACAGCCTGAGGCTCAACATTCTAACAGAGAGAACCAGGTCTTAGGCTGAAAAATTCATAATCTCATCAGTCTTCACAGTATTTGCTAGACCACCTACAAACAAGCCCCACAAACTCAGTAATTCAGGATCATGTTTTATCCTAGCTATCAGGTCCTTTTCTGATTATAATGACACACAATTCCACTTGTACATTCAGCTAATCTTAAGGAAGTCCAGGTGATATATAATACAAGTTGCCTTTTGATGTGCAATATAAAGATGTTTATATATATTGGTTATTTTATATATAAAAATTTTATCTCATTATCTTGAAGGATGTGAATAATTCTGAAGTTGACTACAGCATGATGACTGTATAATTGATCATTACAATGTATACTTATGTCCTAACTGTCTTTCCTGTATTTCTATCCCCTGATCTAGGTCAGCTACTACTTTCCCTTAAAGACACTGTGGCGTTCATTCTTTGCCGCTCTGGTAGCCGCCTTCACCCTCCGCTCCATCAATCCCTTTGGCAACAGCCGACTCGTCCTCTTCTACGTAGAGTTCCACACCCCGTGGCACCTCCTGGAACTCTTTCCTTTTGTTTTGCTCGGTATCTTCGGTGGCCTTTGGGGGGCTTTTTTCATCCGCGCCAACATGGCCTGGTGTAGACGGCGGAAGAACACGCGCCTCGGCCACTACCCCGTGTTAGAGGTGGTGCTGGTGGCTCTGGCTACAGCGCTGTTGGCCTTTCCGAACGACTACACGCGTATGAGTGGCAGCAATCTCATCTCTGAGCTGTTTAATGACTGCAGCCTGCTCGACTCCTCCCAGCTGTGTAACTACACCAATATAGTGAAGGATGGAGCCAATGCTAACATCAGCGGCCTGTTTGACCGAGCAGCCGGCCCTGGAGTGTACACGGCTCTCTGGCAGCTGGCACTAGCACTGGTCTTTAAGACTCTGATCACCGTGGTTACGTTTGGCATGAAGGTATTGGGGCAAATTTTCAGACTGGTTGTTTTTATAGCAGCATTTGATAAACTTGGTTCTTGTCTACCAAACATGATTTTCACCGACAGCATGGGGAAATTTTTAACACATTTCTGCATCATTTAGTGAAAATATCTATGGTTTTTGCGGGAATTTAGCCATTTTTTTTACCCAGACCACCACACATATATTACTTTATATACTGAAGTACCAAAAAAACCTGGTACACCAGTCTAATACCAGGTAGGTTCCTCTAAGCACATGAACAGGTGTAACTCGGTCAGAATGAAGGCACACACAGAGTTCACCTGTCGGAGATGTTTGTAGATGACCCAGGGGTCCATTGGAATGCCAGCTAAACAAACCCCATACTATTATGAAGCCATCACCGTTCTGTCCCAGTTTGTCTGGCACTTTAGTGTATAATTTAACGTACGTATGATACCGTGCATATTGTATATTAGCCTAGCAGCATGCCATCAGGCCAATAGTACTTGTATTTATTGTCTGCAAATGATGCAGTTCGACTATCCTGAACCATATTGGCATTATTTCATCATATCACCCAGCCCTAATCTCAGCTCCATCCATTTTCTGTTTCCTTTGCCCTTCTCTGTCATAGGTGCCCTCTGGTCTGTTTATTCCCAGCATGGCGGTGGGGGCGATAGCAGGCAGACTGCTGGGCATCAGCATGGAGCAGCTGGCATTCCACCACCACGACTGGTTAATTTTCAGGGGCTGTTCTTCCAGCAACAAATGCATCACGCCAGGCCTGTACGCCATGCTCGGGGCCGCGGCATGTCTGGGTACGACCCGCACACCTCTTTACAGCAGAATCTTTACACCGAATCACTTCATTTCATCTGCTTTCCACTAGCCGGAGTGTGTCTGCTCATACATTTAATTACAAGTGCTCATTTCGGCCGTATTCTTGCTCGTTGCTGCCCAGTTGTAACTCAGTAAGTCCACAGCACAAGTTTCACAGCTCATAAACCTTCAAACTGCCAGGCGCATTTAACTAGTAAGCCGTACTGGAGGCCTGCCTGCGTGACAGGCGCTAAATGGAGGTCAGTGAAGTATGAAAGCCCATCTGATGAGGAAAATGCCTGCTCGGCTGTTTGGGTTTATAAAATGGTCTGTTGTAGTTATGGTGTAGCTGCAGTCTCTTTGATGCGCAGCCCGAACTACATTTTCAGTGCTGGTCTTCCGTGACACCGCAGGAGCAAACATTACACACTTCAACGTGGGACTTTAGATTCAGTCTGACGTGCTTGTTAAATCTACAGGGGCAAAAATGCTTGCGTGCAGAATTGTTTCCCATGAGGTTTCTGCGGTTTTTGTACTCATTCATCGTTTTGGGGTTGGATTTCTTACAGACCCTAACTGATATGAAACACACCGTCACTAATCGTGTTTTCTAAGGAGACAAAAATTATGTATAATAATAAGAAATAATTCATATGCCAACTATTTTAGTTAGTTATAGATTAAGCAGTGTGATCAATACAGTAATTCAGACTGAATTGGTATCCTATACAAATAAGTGAAAGTGAAAGTGAACTATTTGTCTACTGTGCTTACAGAGGAGTGTGACCTCCACATTTAACCCATCCATGCAGTAAAACACACACACCAGTAAACACACTTGCCCGGAACATGACGCAGCCCCAAACCATGGCGCCCAGGGAGCATTTGGGGAATTAGGTGCTTTGCTCATAGGCACCTCAGTCGTGTTTTGTCCTGTGCAGGGGTCAAACCCGGGACTTCAGGTCATGAGAGACCTGTTCCCTAACCACTAGGCCCCGACTGCCTCTAACTGCAAATGGATCAGGTTTTGGTGGGCCTGCATCCACTCTAGCCTCAGATTCCAGTTATTTAATTCAGAGCCGGCCTGAGGCATACTCGAAATACGCGGCCGCTTAGGGCCCCTATGCCACCAGGGGCCCCCCAAGAGCACCAAGATATCATGATAAAAAAATATATATTTTAAAAATAACATTGAATAATAAAACGAAATGGTATTACACAGGTAAAATGGATTATTATATTTATTTATTTTCATAGTTGGCACACCTATATATAGGTTAATCAGTTGCTGCTGTTGGCTGCTGCCACTGTCGGGCAAACGCAAATATGCACCACTTGGGTGGATGATATAAGCCCGGGCACTTCAGCGTATTGTACAATATCTCTCTCTGGGCAAAACTCTCTAAGAAAATAAAATAAAATTGAAATAAATAAATAAAAATCAGCTCCCTGATGGTGTGATTATAAATGATCCTATATAAAAAAAAAGTGCAAGTAACCAAAAAATAATAATAAAGCGATGGCTGTTTATATCAGTCACAGTCACGCAAGATTCATGGTTTCTTCATCTCTCTTTTATGTAATGATTACATAATGTATATTGTGCAAAGGATTTTTTTTCCAAATCCGTTCAATATGAACATTAACTGACGCTCAAGGCCCATGCCTTACTCCTGCCCTATGGTTACTCATATTCCCTTTATTCCTTCCCGTTTCTCTTCTCGATCCAGGTGGTGTAACTCGGATGACTGTGTCTCTGGTGGTCATCATGTTCGAGCTGACTGGAGGACTGGAGTATATCGTGCCCCTCATGGCAGCCACTATGACCAGTAAGTGGGTGGCGGATGCACTGGGCAGAGAGGGCATCTACGAGGCGCACATCCGGCTGAACGGCTACCCTTTCCTCGAGTCCAAGGAGGAGTTTGAGCACAAGACCCTGGCTATGGATGTAATGCGTCCACGGCGCTCCGATCCTCCGCTTTCTGTCCTCACGCAGAGCGGCATGACCGTGGACCAGGTTGAGACTTTGATCACTGATACGTCATACAGCGGATTCCCGGTAGTCGTTTCCCAGGAGACCCAGAGGCTGGTGGGCTTTGTGCTGCGGAGGGACCTGGTTATATCAATAGGTGAGACTGACGAAAGTGTGTGTCGATCTATCTGTCGATTTATATGTTAATAGTAGGTTTATCATCACATCTGTGGAAGATTTTCTTCATTTTCTTATTGCTTTTTCATTCCTGTCTACCAGATAATGCTCGGCGCTGCCAGGAGGGTATCGTAGGAGCATCGCAGGTTCTCTTCACTGAACATGCTCCGCCTCAGCCTCATGGTGGCCCTCCATCTCTCAGTCTGCGCAGTATTATAGACCTCAGTCCACTAGCCGTCACCGATCACACCCCTATGGATATCACAGTGGACATCTTCCGCAAGCTCGGCCTACGCCAGTGCCTCGTCACACAGAACGGGTGTGTGTGTTAGTCCTCTAAAACAATATTCCGTTATTAAACCTATCAACTATGTGTGAGTCAGCATGACACTGTAACCTGTAACAGTAAATCACAGTCAGTCTTGTGTCAGGGGTATTGTGGTGGAAGTGTTGAGGAATTGGTTCTAGCGTCATCACATCACTACAATTTAATCACAAAAGCAGTAAGACTGCTCCAGGGTAGCATAGCGTCCTGTGGTCTGGAGTTTGAATCCCAGCAATGCCAGAAGAGTCTGTGAGAGCGGATATGACTGTGCATTCTGGGTGGGACAGGTGGCACACAATCAATCCCCCTGTCAATCACAGCTACCTTAGGCAATAACCGGCTTCTATGAGCTCATGCATGTGGATGGATAGAACTTTCCATAAAGTGTGTTGCACGTTGCACAACGCGGTTGGCTGGATTTATATATCTCAGAGGAAGCATGTGATTGTCTTCACACTTCCTGGTTAGTAGCTGTTGTATGACTGGGGAGACCAAGAGTAAATTAGAAAGAAAATTAGGGGGGGGAAAACAAGAAGACTGACTGCATGGTAACAGGCAAGAGGCAGCAGCCAATCAAGAGACAGAGAGAGAGACAGAGAGAGAGAGAGTGGGGGACAGACAGAGAGACAGGCAAAGAGACAGGCAAAGAGACAGGCAGAGAGACAGAGAGACAGACAGACAGACAATGAGAGACAGAGGGAGGCAGAGGGAGACAATGAGAGACCGAGGGAGACCGAGGGAGACAGAGAAAGAGAGTGAGAGACAGAGTGAGAGACAGAGTGAGAGACAGAGTGAGAGACAGAGTGAGAGACAGAGGGAGGCAGAGGGAGACAATGAGAGGCAGAGAGCGACAGAGAGAGAGCGACAGAGAGAGAGCGACAGAGAGAGAGCGACAGAGAGAAAGCCAGAGAGAGAGACAAAGAGACAATGAGAGACAATGAGAGACAGAGGGACACAATGAGAGGCAGAGGGAGACCGAGAGAATGACAGAGAGAATGACAGAGAGAGAGACAGAGAGAGAGACAGAGAGAGAGGGGGGGGGGGTGGTTCAGTTTTATCAATAAGAACACGTTTTAGTATTTTTTTAGATAAAGGAGCGTACATTAAAGAAATTAGTGTATGATAGTCATCTAATTTATCTTTATTGTGAAATTTGTATTATCCATGCTGTTTAGTGCCTCTGTGTATTTTGTTCTTTTAACTCTATTACATTGTAATCAGTATGTGTAAAGTATTTCATCATCCAAACGAGATCGTTTTCATTATGCTGTATTTTAGCTGTTCATCTCACTACATTTAGCCTTGGACGTACATGTATCCTGGAGGGAAAACCGTGCATTAAGCCTGTGGTCTGATCCCAAGAAACATGCTATAAGATTACACTGGAGCGACTCTGTCGGTATGCGGTATGCTGTTTGGAACACTGCCTCGACTTCTCTCGGACCGTGTATAGACTTGGCACTCGTAGTCGCGAGATTAATTCAGGCCATGCATGAGGGTGCAGCACAGGCCGCATTAATCAAATATTCTTTTGCAAGTTTGCAGAGGCAAGGAAAACGAAATTCAGCTGCCTTCATCCTTTAAATGCTAAATACAGTGAAGTGCTAGGAAAACTGCTACACCAGTCTAATATTTGGTCGGTCCACCACTGGACATCGACTGTACAAGCTGGTGGAAATATTCTCAAGGCAATGGACACAATACTTCCTACAGAATGATCCACACTTTTGTTGAATTTCCGAGGTGTAGCATTGCATGGCATGTTAGATGTGGTGACTTGGGTGTGAATGACAAAACCCCCAAACTCAGACTAGTGTTCTTCTAACCATAATTTGGTGTCTCTTGACATGTGTGGTGGCGCATTGTCCTGTTGGAAGAGGCCAAATCCATTGGGATTGGGTTTCCGATTGGAGGTACACATAAGGTTCAACTGTCAGAAATGTTTGTAGTCATACCAGGGATCCTACGGAATGCAAGTCAAACAAACCCTGTATTATTATGGAGCCACCACCAGCCTATGTATTTTCTAGCACTTCATGGACCTTGTGATTTAATGTACTGGTCAATTTAAACATAACAGCTAATGTTAACTCAGCAACACCGCCTCGACTTGTGCTCAGCTGAGGAAGCTAAAAATTGCGATCATGACTGAAGTTGAACGAATTGCGTGACCCTGGTTTAGCGTGAAAGTGGTTGGTGTGGTACAGTGGTAACATCATTGGCTCCCATGTGAGAGACCTGGGTTCGATTCCCGGTCTGGATAACCAGTCTGTGCTACACCAATAAGGGTCCTTGGGCAAGATTCCTAACACTACGTTGGCCTACCTGTAATACTAGTTACCTTGTAAGTCGCTCTGTATAAGAGCGTCTGCCAAATGCCGTAAATGTAAATGTAAATTATGCTGCTCAGTGGTTTTGCTGGTATACGATCTGTGCTATAGGCTATCGCGTAATTGTGCGTGCGCGAGTGTGCGTGTGTGTGCACGCTAAAACGAAAGATGAGCAGCCTGTTTATCTTTCTATCTTTCCCTGGAGTCAAACTTCTTGCCAACAAATGGAAATGACATCTGTGAGCGATTGAGAGTTGACTAACTGCTTAATGCATGCACACACACACACACACACACACACACAGTTTTGTCTTGCTATTCTTGTGAAGACTTCCGTCAGATATTCCTAGTCTTTGGGGGATTTATATGCACATATATGCAGGCTTGCGTATTGGTTTATGTGGTTATGTGTAAAAACTCTATGGCTTTTGTCAGTCATGCCACAATGAGGACGTTTCAGTCTCGTTTTCTGTTATGTGTACGAAGCTGACAGATTAATAATTTCAGTCTTTGATGTTACTATCAAATAGACTCGATTCATTCTTTCTTTGTTTTCCTCCCGTAGGCGTTTGTTGGGGATTATCACTAAGAAGGACATTTTGAAGCACATGGCTCAGATGACGAACAGAGACCCCGAGTCCATCCTTTTCAACTGAGAATCCTTTCCAGACCACTCAGCAGGAGAGACATTAAATCCCAATCCATCACATACACACACTTCCCAGACTGGATCATCCTAATTACCTGGTGGGGAAGTGTGTGTGTGTCCATGTGTGTGAGGGATTTTTTGTGAATAGCCTTTGGCTTTGGCGAGTTGGACAACGTGCCTGAACGGGAAGTCCTGCCTCCCCGAGGGTCTGATCCTACAGCTCCTCCTGAAGCTGTCACACACTCCACTGCTGACTACTGCACACACACAGACACACACACGTATAACTGATCCACACCTTCCTTTGAAGCCTGTCACGAAAACATGCGCCTGAGCACTGACTTTGCTTCCTGTCTTTAATCCTGCATGTGTCATTCCTGGATCCCGGATTGAGGGAAGCCATGGCAGGTGAAGGGCATGCTGGGAATGTCATGCATGCATGTCGGCTGCACTTAGTCTCTCCCACTCTCGCTCCAGCTGACATGCCTGAACTTGCCCAGGTCAGACAATCGCTGTGGGAAGTGGATGAGAGATGAGACGAGAGTGTATCATGTTAAAAAGTCACACACTCTGTCTTGCTCACTCTCAGACAGACCTGTCAGACGCTCGTGCAGATAAAAGCCAGAGACGCTGTTGTGTTACAGATTTGTGGAATTGAAGTGTTAATTTAATGTGTCAGCGTCTGAATGCTAATGTGTGGACGTGACTCAAATTGAGCAGCTGTCGCTGTTACTGATGTTGACGGGAGTTTTTTAAACCACTGCGCTCAGCTTATATGTTTACAGCATTCATAAAGACGGGACACCTGGGGGTCTTGTTACATGACTTTTTTGCCATTTACTTTAGAATATTCTACACAGATTGTCTAAAATGTACCAACATATGTATTGTCCCTGTGTCTCTATGTCCTGCAATATCCTTTAGATCCACAGTGGCAGCTGTTGGCTTGTGATTAAGGAACGATCCTTGTGACTGGTTCGATCCTCACAACCATCAAGACACAACTGAAGTGCCCTTGAGTAAGGCACCTAACCCGCAACTGCTCCCTGGGTGCCATGGACAGGGTTACCCACCGCTCCGGGCAAATTGCTTCACTTTACTAGTGTGTTTATTTGTGTGTTTCACTGCACAGATGGATCAAATCTGGAGTGTGCAAGCACAGTAGGTCAATGGTTCACTTTCACTTCAGTGTTGGGAATTCCAGCAACGCTCCAGTAGGTTATTGTCCAAACGAGCAGCCACAGGATTCTCCAGCTCTAAGGACGCCAGTTCGGACATGGCAAATCACCTGTGTGTTGTCTTTCCCAACCCAGGCCAGTAGAGGTCACTGTCTCTCTCACGATCCCACACAGCTGCAGTGTGATTATCCTAAGCCTTAGAATTATGCTGGCCAGCTCTCCATCTCCACTCATGACTGCTCACGTGTGCTTACATTCGGGAGTTCATGTCACCATCTCACTCCACTCCAGAGAGCCGAGTATCAAGGGTGTCGAAGTCGGCGCCGCTTCTGTTCCTGAGCGTGACCGTGTCTTCTTGGGTGTATCCTCGGCCCTCTGTTTTTCCTGACTGCGTTCATTATGACCTGGTTCGAGTGTCGTGTCTTTTGTTTTGTGGCGGTCCAATAATGACATAAGAGGTGGCTCCTCCTAAAGGAAGCTCATGCAGAGTGCACGAGAGCTCCCTGACATTTATTTACTCTACTCCCCATCCTCAGCACACTCGCCCCACTTCTATTGTGCTTATGTTTATCCAGCTTAACACAATGTTAAAAGCATGTTAGTCCTTTCAAATGCATTCTCAGGCCACTTCTGCTCCCTCTCTCCCTCCCTCTCTCTCTCTCTCTCTCTCTCTCTCCAGTACTCGCTTGCTTTCCCTAATATTCCCGCGAGCAGGAGCGAGGGCGCGGAGGTCGGAGGAGCTATTGTTCCTGCTCATGCTCGTCTGGGCTAGTGGTCGCCAGGATGTTCCCCGACGGCGTTTCCCTGCCGCCCGGCCCTCTTCCACTCTTAGAGAGCCAATTTCCGTACAACAACAGCCAATTTCTGCATTATTGTAATATAATAGAGGCGAGGAGTGAAACGATCTCTGCCTCCGCTGATTGAAAGTAAATATGTGCATAGATGTGTGTGTGTGTGTGCATGCAAGGTGTGCAAGAATGAAGGATTAATCCTTTCTTTTCTGACCCCCTGAGAAAACAGTGTGTTGCTGGGAGAGGCTGGAGAGGAGGTTAATTAAACAGTGTGGCCGGGTCATATTCACAAAGGTCCCTTTTTGTGGCATCAGGGTTATGAGAACGAAAGAGAGAGAGAGAGAGAGAGAGAGAGAGAGAGAGACTTGGCTAGAAGGAGGCTTGCTCATTGCTGCTGGGTTACCAAGTGTCCCAGCTCTCAGCTGTAATCCAACCCTCGATTGGCTTTAAGGACTCAGCCCAGGGCTGAATGAAATGTCATCTAGAGCAGGACATGCCACAGACCAAGCGCTCTCACCACCCCAAGACACCCCACTTCCCCTACCTTCCCCCACACCCCCCCCCCTCTTCTGTCCTTCTCCCGTGTCCGTGTTCCTTATCTACAGAAAGCCGCACACCACCCCGTGGAAGAATGTTCGACTTAGTGCTTTATCCAGCTGTGGTTATTAACCACCTGCCAAAAACGAGGCTTTTGTATAACAAATGTGCCATTCAAACCCAGGAAGACAAACAAGTAGGCAAAAAAAAGCGAGCACGCAGCTGAATGTTGTTTGCGAGGCGTTTGTTCGCGCCTGTTTTCGCTCAGAGAGCAGCAGTGACAGGTGGAGGCACGGCAAACCAATTGTTGTTGAGACCACAAGCCAAAATTCTTGCATGTTGCGTCCGAAACGCAGAAGATGCTGACTCTGGAGCGAACAGCATGACTCCACCCGGCAGATGGATACACCTCTGAGTTACTGGACCATCAGTAGGTTTGTTTTATCCATGCTGAACACAGGCTGCTTCCCATCTTCCCATCGGAGCACTATTAGTATTTAAAATAGAGGGAGAAGATCGAGACCTCACAGTGATTACTGTAATACAACTGTGGGACATTGGACCAAACAGTTCCTGATGGTAATCGAATGCATTCCTTAGGGCCTTTACACAAAGTGGATTTGTTACGTTATTTATTTTGTAAAATGCTGACTTTGTAAAAGTGCAATCAGCTTCTGAGGCCATTTGTTTGAATAAATGTGAAGCATTACAATTCGGGGCCACGTGTTCTTTCAGTGTGTGTGTGTGTGTGTGTGTGTGTGTGTGTGATGAAGTATGTGTAGAATCAGGCGTGCTTGGTATTTTGTTTCAGTCAATCAAAAACTCATTTAAGAAATGAAATAGACTGTAATATTGATGTTAAATCATGTTCCTGCCCCTCTAGAAAAATCCCCCAAATCGTCAGCGCACTCCTCGCCAATCGCAAATTGGCCCCATATGCTAGTCTGAAAAAAATCCTTCATTATTCAAAAGAAAACTGCAGAGCGCATCCTATTAAGGATTACACCAATGGCCTCAGTCCAGAAATCCTTTTTTCCTTTTTCTGCCTATAAGATATCAATCTGTTATTTTCACTTGTTCATAAAAGTAGCTCAGTGCTTTTCTCATCACGTGATGGAGGTGTCCTCCTTGAAAGAGCTGAGTTATGATTCCCAGGGGGACATTCACACACATGATAAACACTCTGTCTCTCTCACTCTCACACACACTGAGGCGATTTTAACCCATAAATCGAGCCCGTTGTCATCCTACATTCTCTCTGCTCAGGTGCAGCTCTTCTCTTCATGTGGCTTTAGCAGCACTGGTGAGACATACAGGCCTAAAGGCTGTATCCTTCATCCTGTCTGATTCTCACCATTCCAGGGTTTCACCACAACGTTCCCTTAGATTTCGCTCCCGAGTATCATATCGAGAGTAGCATCACCGTGTTATCTTTCATTGCATAGTTTTCATCAAGGACCAGAGTGAAGACTTATTATAAAGGACACCCCGTCTGGTTCTTAGGATCTCGGGTAAGACTTTTCATTTTACTGTAAAGGATGATCTTAAAAGGAACTTAAAGCTTTTTGAGTTGCAGGTGTGGAAACTCATTAGAGAGAGAAAGAATTAGATGGGTATGTATAAGAAGGTAGTTAAGAAGCATCCCAAAAATTGCAAGCCAATTTTTCTACACTATATGACCAAAACTATGTGGACACCCAACCCTCACACCCATATTTGGATCTTGTACAAAGACTACAGAGATTTTCCTTTATTTGAACCAAAAGGCCCAAACCTGTTCCAGCATGACACTGCTGCAGACCTGGTTAGTGTAGAAGAATTTGCACAGAACCCTGACCTCAACCCCACTGAACACCTTCAGGAAGAAATGTAATTCCAGCTGCAGCCCAGGCCTCCAAGTGATATCAGTGTCTGAGCTCAGTAATGATCACAACCACCGCCCACACTCCCTCCCACTCCAAACACACTCCAAAATCCAGTGGACAAACTTTGAAGTGGAAAAGCTTCCCAGAAGAGCGGAGGTCATTATAACAGTAAATAGGGACTGAATCAGGAATGGGATGTTCAACAAGCACAGTGGGGAATAATTGGTCGAATGTGTCTGTAGTGAATTTGTCCTACTTTAGACTGCCCTCCGAACTTCTCTGCTCAGGACAATTATTGACTATGTATGTGTGTGTGTATGTGTATATATATCTACAGTACTGTGTAAAAGTCTTAGGCACATATAAAGAAATGTTGTGCAGAGGTTTTTACTATTTGAAAGAAAAATCC
>JAOVVF010000042.1:6079106-6091422 GCA_028565595.1 Duopalatinus emarginatus | reverse complement strand
ACACACACACACACACACTCACACACACTAGAGGGCAGTGAACACACTTGCCCGGAGCGGGAAGGGGGGTGTAGCCCCAAACCACGGCACCCGGAGAGCAGTTAGGGGAGTTAGGTGCCTTGCTCGAGGGCACCTCAGTCATGTCTCGTGACCGGAAGGTCGTGGGTTCGATCCCCACCCAGGGCAAGACCAGTTCCCTAACCACTAGGATGGATGGATGTTTGTTTGAACCAATTTGTGTTTCTTAAAATAAAACCCACACTGGTTTTAGTGATGGTCATTCAGAAATCTTTCCACCAGCTTCCACCGGTTTGACCACCTCAAGCTGTGTTTCCTTAGCTGCTCTGACCAAGCCTGTATCACGTTTCAAGATTTCACTGTCATTGTTTTGTTGACGGTGGTCACTGAATTGCATACAGCATCGACAGTGACTCAACTCCGTCATGAGGCAATAAATACATGCATATCTACTGAGGCAATGGTGCAAGTTTGCTGAAAAAAAAAAAAGATGCTGTAGTGATTCAGGTATGTACATTATCATTTCATTGGTGCACACTGACACGACTCTAATCTGTGTTTTACAGGAGGATGGCCCTTATGTCAAGCGATCATCGTCTCCTCCTCAAGGGGCTCCTAGGAAGAGAACTGCCTTTATAGACATCACTAATGTAAGTCTGGTCTCTGGTGCCGAGACCTCTGCAGTGTGTTGCGTGCATGCCTTATTATTTTTTTTTTTCTTCATCTGCTCGACTAGGCTGTGTCTCAGTGTTTTGTGACGCTTCAGGCAGATGATGATGATGATGATGATGTCAGGAGAGTAAGTGATTATAGATTGCCAGTGCACTATCGTGGTTTTTTTTTTTCCTCGGTAACATTGGTGTGATGTGAGTTGGGCAGACTTTAGACAGATGTTCAAACCCACTGAGTCTGAGTTGATCTTTATCCAGCTGTCACATTTGTACAAAGTCTGCTTGGCGCATAACTGTCCTTCACCCAGGGTGTGTCGTTCCCCTTCTTCTTTTAAAGACAACCACTTACAGGTCAAATGCAGATGTTTGATGTGGGTTCACCTTATTTAACTTTTTGCACTTCTTCACCCTGTTAACGTGAATCATTCCTGGCGACTCGTTTTCATATGCTAATCACTCTGATGGACCAGTTCACTGTGGTCGATAACACCTTTTCAATGTCTCTTATGTTTGATCGTTGCCTTAAGTCTGGTGTATCCTGAGGTACACCATTCATGTGTAAAGCTTTTTGAATTCTGTAGTCCTGACTGTAAGTGAAAGACGGAGCACACTAACACCTCAGGTTCACCTTGTATTTCAGGCTCACAAGATCGAGTTTAGCAATCCTATAAAAAAGAAGGATCCAACCAAGAAGGTGCAAAAGAAGACCTCTGTGGCCACCAGGAACGAAACCAACCTAAAAAAGTAATATCTTCATGTCGGTGAATACAGTGTTCAGTTCTATATGTTGTACTAATAAATCATGTTTGTTATGATATCTTATCGTATATAAGCAAAGCTTTTTGTTGTGTCCTCAGGTCAGCCTCGGTCACTTCTGAGAGTCCATGTGAGGAGCTGGAGAAGGACAAAGCCCCAGCAGAGAAACTGGAAGAGCCCCTTCCCAAAGCTCCCATTCCTGCACACCTTCTGCCTCCACAGGTACGTCCACAAAGAGTTTACAGGAAAACGTTGTAGTAGTAAGTCGAGGCAGTTTAATGGATTTGTGCCAGTCGTACTTCATCTAAGGAGCTGGAGAATTTCTGATTGAATGTCTTGTTTTTTGGAAGCACGCTTCGATTCGATTCAGAAACGATTTTTCTATTCGCATGGTTTATAGTTTAATGCTTTAAGGTAAATGTAAAGCAAATAAATTAGTTTAAAATGATACTTTTAGGTTCCTTACTGTATCAAATCTCTTTGCATCATTTTATTTTTGTACCAAAAAATAGGATTGTGATAAAATTCTGTAATTAAATGACCAGTATTAGGTTAGTTTAGCTGCCTGGCTTTTTCTTAATTAAAAAAAAACCTATCAATTAACAAATAACTCAAAATATATTAATACAAAAGTAGACATGGACTTCAGTCTAACACAGTGCATTAACCTTTAACTGAAAATAAAACACAAAATTTAAAGTCATAGTGCATTACTTTTTTTTTGTAATTTTGTCTAAATGGACTCCGCTTGCAAGGGAGCTGCTAAACTAGCTTGCTGTACGGTGGCCCAGATGGCCGCCTTCTGGTGGAGTAGACACCTAATGCTATATGCTGTATGCTTGGGAGTAGATGCGGCAAAAAAATAAATCTTGACGCATTTTAAAATAGATTTTTGGGCAAAAGAATCGTTTTTTTCCTCCAAGCACCTCTTCTCCTAGCCCTCAGTTACTACTGTAAAACATTACAATAGTCTGTGAGGCTGTTTTTCATTACACTTCGTCTACCTGCGTCAAACCACCCAGTCAGGTGCTTATTTTTTCTCGATCCTGAACTATTTCTCTGTTGGAGGATTTTAAACCTTTACATGTACATTAGTAATCTAGTTATTCTAATAATTAACATACTGCATGTTATTGATCCATGATTCCCAAACTTGGCTATGTAAAGACTTGAAATGAAAGAAATGTGAATTTGTTGGTGTGTTGATAAACCCAAAATGCAATTTATATTAAAATAAATTTAAAATTCACGTATTTTTTGCAGATACCCCCAGAGTTTGACATTGACTTGGATGCTTCCAACGACCACACACAGACGCCAGAATATGCCAAAGACATTTTTGATTACCTGAAAGAAAGAGAAGTGAGTTAATGTACTTTATTTATTATTTATTATGTTTGTGTAGTGGTATCTGTGGGCAGCACATAGTTTGCATGTTCTCCTCATGCTTGCCGGGGTTTCCTCCGGGTACTCTGGTTTCCTCTCACAGTCCGAAGACATGCCCGTTAGGTTGATCGGTCACTCTAAATTGCCCATAGGTGTAAGTGTGTGTCCACTGACACACAGATTGGGATGATCAGCCAGTATATCTACTCCCATAGAGCACCATGAGCACGGTGAACACCTGACTCATCCGTGCAGACTATCGTGACGCGATGATGGTGATGTATGTAGTGGTATCCTTGGTAATGTTACTGATGATTAATCTGAGCATGTATTAATATTACTTTTGCAAAAGTATTTCCAGATCTGCTTTAAACAGACAGAGTGACGGTTCTGGCATCTGGGTTATTAAGTTCTGCCAAAGTTTCCCAGATTTGTAACCTTTATTTTTGGTTTCCGGACCATCGCTCTAACATGTTCATTTTTGACAAATCCAGATTTCCTCAGGAGTTTGTGTCAGTTAGGCTGCATTCACATACACTGTCTGACCAAAAAAGTCATAATCGAATATTTTGTTGCCGCCTTTTGGTTTGATTTATGGCCCACATTTGCTGTGGCATTATTTCAACAACCTTATGCAATGTCATGGCATTTGTTTCATTTCTGTCCAGAGTAGCTTCATTTTGTGTGGGAGAGTCAAACCACTCCCTAAAGTTGTCTGTAACACATCCCAAAGACATGTTAAGATCAAGACTCTATGGTGGTCAATTCCTATGTGAAACTGATTCCTAATGACTTCTGAATCACGTTCACAGTTTGAGCCTGATAAATCTTGGCATTGTCATTTTAAAATCATTCATGATCATTCAGTATATTCCAATACTCAGCAGATAATTTTTTTTTGCCATATAACATTGCTGAGTCCACACCTGACAAACTAACCCCAAATCATAACACTGCCATCAGACTCCCAACAGCAACTTTATTTATTTATTTATTTTTATATTATTTTATTTATTTTTTGTTTTGTTTTTGGCTAGACAGTGTATGAAGTGTTCATTCACTTTGAATTGACACCTCTTGTATGTTCCCCTCAGTGTGCCTCTTTAGATGAGTGAAAACCCAGTAACCAGGTTCGAGGTAAAGGTTCGACTGTAGTGTTAAAACGATTCCACTCGAAAGCACAGAACATGTTGAGCCAAAGCATAGCGCTGTAGCACTGCAGTCATGTGAAAGTAGATGCTTGTTTACAGTAAAAATGGTGACAACTGTTGATAATTTCTGTAATTGTATAATGATTTAATTAATGTCAAATTCTCCATATTTCTACATGGCCCTTTTTTGTTTTTGTTTTATCTCTACATCCTGTGACTTTTCGTTTGTTAAATGAAGTGCACTAGGACTAATTGGAGCAAAAGCATGTTTAAAACCTGTTAAAAGTAACCCTGCAGTTTGTTTATTCCTCAAACCTAATGTGTTGTTTAATCCCCCAGGAGAAATTTGTCTTGCACGACTACATGGACAGTCAGCCGAGCCTGAACCCGAGCATGAGGGCAATTTTAGTCGACTGGCTGGTCGAAGTCCAAGTCAGTGCTCTAATATGTGTTTGTGTGTGTTATAATATTGATTTGTTGTAGTGTTTAATATCTGTCTAGAATACACTCGGGTCCAAATCGGGTAATCCCGTCTAACCTTCCTTTCCCTCTCTCTGTCTCTCTCTGCAGGAGAATTTTGAATTGAATCATGAGACGCTGTACCTGGCCGTGAAGATGACTGATCATTATCTGGCTGTGGCTCAGGCCAGCAGGGAGTCGCTCCAGCTCATCGGCTCCACAGCCATGCTGCTCGCCTGCAAATTTGAGGTGAGGGATGCGCATTTTAACTCCCGCCACACCCGTTACCAACAAAGCAAAAAAAACTGCTTGCCATCTAGAGCACTGATTCGGAAAGCGGTGATGAGCGTAATCAGCGTAATGCCTATTACTGTTTGGAGAACTATACAGTGGGATAGGTTGGTGCATGTACAGTGTGGAATGATGCAAGTGTGTAATCATTATGTGGTGTCAGTGGACCAGGACCGTATGTGCTAAAGACACTGTGCAACTAATAGTTACCTAAATCGGTGTGTTCTTGGCACTAGGATATGAGGTGTCATCATTACTACTAGAAAAGGCATCGGTGTACAGATATTAGCCCATTATATTAATTTAATACCATTAAACTGGTGCTCAGTTTAAGTGCTCTCCAAAGAAGTGGCCCTTCAGTCTGAGTCTGAACACAGCAAGTAATTCCCCTGTACCAGGGTCACACTACTCCAAGTCCTGGAGGGCCGGTGTCCAGCACAACCTCAAGCTTTCTCTACTTAAACACACCCGATTGCTCTTACCTGTGACCTGACAGAATTGGATGTGTTTAAGTGCAGAAACCTCCAAACTGTGATGAACACCGGCCTTCTAGGACCGGAGTTATGTACCCCACTCCCTGGATGGACACTTGTGAGTTTGTTCCACCAATTTGTTGCCAGGACAAAGAAAAGTCTGGATCCTTGTTTCCGCATTTATCCTGGATGAGCCATATTAAAGCACAAAGTGCTTTGGGTATGCCGTAAAAGGTAGGGAAAAGCTGGACCAGTTTTGTTTTGTTGGTCAGTGTCTGGGTGTTATATCTGATGCCGGCTGTCTGATATAGAAGCCAGTGAAAGGTTCGGTGCAAGAGTATGACATTTTAATTCTGAATGTGCCATGTCTTCAGCTATTTAGTGATATTTTGGCAAGATCGCTCAGTGGCACCACAGGTAGTGCGTGTGTCTCACAGCTCTAGGGATCTGGGTTGTAGGTTGTGGGTTCGAGCCTTGCTCTGGTCTCTGTCTGTGAGGAGTTTAGTGTGTTCTTTCTGAGTCTGTGTGGGTTTTCACAAGGTGCCCCAGTGTCCTCCTACCTTATTAAAAACAAACATTCAAGGTTAATTGGATACAGTTAATTGACCCTAAGTAAATGGGGTCTGTGTGAAACCCTGGAGTGGATTGGTGCCCTGTCCAGGGGTTAATCCTGCCTTGTGCCCAGTGATTACATGTGGGTTCTGGACAAACCGTGATCCTGGCGGACTAAGCAGATTAGATAACGACTGACTGGCACTCAGTCTGTTATAGGGTTAGTCCACAGTTTTGGAAAACGGTGCATGTTGTTGGTGAAATGTTAAGGGGACACTTAACATTTGAGTGAGGTACCAATTATGTCAGTCAAGCTTAAGATCTTTAAATCCTGTAAACTGTGTTTCTGATTAGCTGTGTTAATATCAATGCAGATTTTTGTTCAGACCTGATGATAAATTTCTGTTTCAGGAGCGGCTCCCACCATGCGTAGACGACTTCCTTTATATCTGTGATGATGCTTACAAACGCTCTCAGCTCATCGCCATGGAAGCGAGAATCCTGCAGGCTCTGAACTTCGAGCTCAATATTCCCGTTCCCTATCGATTCTTGCGAAGATACGCCAAGGTGAGTGGAAGAAACTGCGGGGGGAGAGTCAGAGTGTGTGACCTGTGTTGTGCAAGTGTGTGTATGGAAGTGTTTGGAGATGCATCAGATTAGATCGATAGGAGCAAAAACGGTGATCCATTTAAGGAGTGAGTCATTTTTCTCAGTACCAGCAGCAGGTTCAGTGCCTGAGTTTGTGAGAGTTTTTTTTTTTTTTTTTTTTTTTTTGTGTTAACCTTACAGGGTAAATGAAGCCAATTATTTAAAAGTAAGAATTTAATTTACTTACTATTATGATATCACACAAGCTAGAGTGCCTGGTGGACTGAATTTAACGTTTTATGTCCTGGACAGACAAGTGAATTGGTGCAGAATGTGAAATGCCCCAGTGCTGTGATACTAAGTATGAGCACTGTTAGATTGTCGCTTGTCCAATCGATTTAGTGGACCATTGTATATGCGCCATGATTTTAAAGGCGTTGCAGAAAACATTACTTGACCTGTCGAGGCACTGGAAGGTGTTCTGTGGAATCTGCCACCAAGCCATTAGCAACAGATCCTTCTGTAGATCTACTTTGGGCACCCATGGCCCTATTGATGGTTCACCTGATGGTGTGTTTAGGTCTCTCTATATGTACTGTTAAACACCCCACTGGACCTCTGTTTTGGACAAGCTTTCTCTTCGACTCTAACTAGCCAATAAATTTGGTCTTCTTTAAATCCTTACACGCACCCATATTTTTTTCTGCTTCCCATACATGAAGTTTGAGAACTGACTGCTCATTTGCTGTCTCGTATCTCCAACCCCTTGACAGGTGCCAATAGGTATGTTGACATGCCAGGAGTCACATTTACGGTATACGTTACCATGACAACGAGCTTCACGCGAGTTCAATCAGACGAGAGACACAATTTGCATTTGCTCAAATACTTGTCTGAACAGCTGTCACGAGTTTTACGAATGAACGAACCTAAAGAAATAATAACAAGGCAAATAAAAACGTCTAAAATAATTTACACTCTCTTTATGGAAATTCACAACACTCTGCAGTATGGTTGCACTATTTGCTAGCGATCAGGTAATGTTCATGAGTGTATTTATAGACGGCTGAAATGTTACATTGTATTAAGAATGAAATTGTTAACTGGACGCATTTTATTCCTCATACATTTCACACACAGGTGGTTCTAGATGGGGGCCAACAGGGGCCAGTGCTCCTGTAAAATTGCTCCTGGACCCTGTTGTGGCCCCTGT
Organism: Duopalatinus emarginatus; assembly: GCA_028565595.1. NCBI lineage: Eukaryota > Metazoa > Chordata > Actinopteri > Siluriformes > Pimelodidae > Duopalatinus > Duopalatinus emarginatus. Next base: position 6,083,864 of record JAOVVF010000042.1, on the reverse strand, counting down.
GCTAAGTTTTATTAATTTCTTACGTCGAAGATCGGAACTGACGGAGCGTTTTACATGGACTCCTTAAAGCGCTACACGCACACTGTTACCTGCATCTTAAATACCACTAGCAGCGAGAACGCGAGAGAGAACAGGGATACATTTGTACGAACTACTGCAGAGAGGCGAAGGTCAGGAAAATCATTCAATTTCGTTACGTCAGTGTTTGCACACATTCACATTTAATAAATCTGCTTTATTGAGCTTAATCACGCCTCGCCTTGGTCTTACTATGTTTGTGAATTAGCAAAGCCACGGGAGTCCGTGTACATGATGTCATGTTCACCAAGTTTCTTTATCTTTCTTAAAAGTCCACAAACAATAAGTGGCCTACTAGTTAGGGCTTAGGGCAGCTGACTGTGCTGGGGTAGTGTGAAGGCTAGTACACTTCACTGTGTGCTGTGTGTATTTCACACATTCACCGCTGGGTTAAAGGCAGAGATCTAATTTCCCTCACATGATCAAAAGAGTAATAATTAGTTAGCAAATTTATTTTTGCTTTCTATTTTATTTTATTACTCGTGAAGCCCATTTGAACTCATGTTTTGTAATGCGTACAAGAAAATACATCCAAAGTGTTGTTGGTCACATTGTCATTCAGTACAAACTGTGACTGACTTGACTAAAAATCTCAGTATATATTCCCCTGTTTTATTAATAGAGTTGATGCGATAACTCCCCTAAAAATTATAAATACTTTAGAATATTCCGAGTGAGACAAGTTCTTCACACACTTCAGTCATGACCGTGATCTCACGTCATTCTGAAATGCATCCCGCAGGCATAAAACACCTTAAGATTGGCATCCAGGCTTTGGAACAACAACCAAGTATCTTTATTGATTCCACCAAGGTCCTTAATGAGATCTAATCCTCCCCATCTCTCTGTAGTCACGGCAGAATAATCCTACTCTAAAAAAAAAAAAGAGAGAATCCGCTTGATTAGTGGTGAACTAATGAGAAGAAAGCAAGCCAGAAGCTTTTTGCCAGATATGGGCATTCGCTCAATGTCAACTGCCACATTAAGTGTGGATGTTGCAGAGTTCAGGACAAAGACAACGAGGAATGAGAGGAAGAGACACACTCGATCGCTGGCAAGGCGACACGAGACATCTGGAGAAATTAATGAGGTCACGTCGGCACAGGGTTTGACAATATTTCTTGCAGCAGGTGGAGGGAAGCGGTCGCTGGCCACATCTCCAAGTGCATGACATTTACCTAATTAACTCATGGCTGCTTTGAACGTGCCCTTGAAAATGGCCGAGGAATTCCGACCACTCCCAGTCTGGTTTGGGATTCATTAGAGGAAACGTTATTTTCGATTTTAATGCAACGTGTCCTTTATGGTGTAGATGCATGTCCGCATGTTGCACTTGCACGTATCTGCGAGGGTCAGGTCAGGGGTTATGTATTGTTGAGTTCATCTTGCTGGATTGTGGATTTCCTCAAGGCTGACACCTGCATGGAAGACGGCGAAGGAGTGAACAAATGTAACCTCCTCATCAAGAGCTGTCCTGGTTGGAATACGTTTATAAAACACGAGCATCGCATAATAACCTGAACACTCGTGTGGCACCATAAAGCCACTAAAAAGGCAACTAATAAAAACAAATGCAGGAATTCAAACAGAACTAAGAAAAGTTAATTTAGTACATTCACGTCAGCATTTTACAAACTCATACGTGACATGTTGGCACATGCTGAAAGTAGCTAGCTAGCTAACAACGTTTAAATAAGTTGCTACTTATTGGAAATATTTTATAAAAAAAACTGTGACGTAAAATTATAGTTAAAGAAAAAACACAATTCCCAGATACATGAAATTAATCTGGGAAATTAATCAAATTATGAATCAAATTAATTGTTTGATTCTGGAAGCCACAATTTTCTGTGCTAGCTAGCTAACTATGTTTGAATATTTAAACATTATAACAGGAAATATATTTGTTGTAGTCTATCCTGTTATTAAAAAGTTTATTAATAATCAGCTTGTTTGATTTTCTTCAGAAAAAAGATTTGATCTATTTAGAAAATCTAACCTTTTATTACCTCACCATTTGTTCTGCCAACTAAAATTATTGTCTTGTGTAACTATTTATTTGAACAATTTTTTTTGCAATTGTAATTTCATTTAAAATTTACTTTAATATTTGGTTGTAATAAGTTGACGCCATTTTAAAAAGTTTTCTGGAATTTACATGTGGTCAAGTCAATACATACAGTACTTCATCAATTATTGATAATCATCTGTGTGGTGTTGTTGTTGGGGGGTGGGGGGTGTTTAAATATAATTGTAGGAATGATAGGTAGGATAAGAATATCTGATAATTCTGGCCTTGTGGGGACATTTGTCTGGTCCCCTTGAGAAAAGTGCTTTTCCTGAGGTTAGGTTAACACGTACCTTTAACTACAGAAATCTGTACAGAAATCTAGTTTTACATTATATACATTATATCATCACTGTCTTTTCTGATAGAAATATAAACAAGTACAAATCATTGAACCATCATGGAGAACAACGTATTGACCAATGAAATTGTATATTATATATTATACACTTAGGAAGTGTACCAGCAAGTGCCGCTGATGGTGACTGACAGTCATTCAACCACTGATCCATGTCCTCAGCCACCCTCTTCCATGACCACATGTGGGTAGTCTATTAAAGATCCTTACAATGTTACATGTATCCTCTGGCCATTCTCATCAACCCGAGTGACCTCAATGGCAAAAGATACATATGTAACCTTTTCCATTTTATTTTATTATTTTTTTTGTTCCAGACAACCAGGGAGGTTTCCCATCGAACTCATAGAACAGTTGCAAAAGATATGCACTTTGAAGTGGAAAATGTTATGTAGTTATTCATTATTTATTTATTTATTTATTTATTTATGTATTTATTTGTATGTAGCTTAAAGCCAATAAGTTATATCTAGTTCATTAGGACTTGTAAGACATATTATATCTGTAATGCATTTGTTGATTTGGAAAGCTTTAACTTTAACGCAACCTGGGACAACCTGTTAAGGTTTTACCATGTAAAATTCTGTAAAAAATTCCCATACACTGTATACTTTTATTCATTTTTAGGATTATACCATTCTCTTAAAATGGCACTCACTCATCCAGTTTGCAATAATGCATCGGCAAGATGATCCAGATGATATTTTCCCTTAAAGCACGGTCAAACTTTCCAGCTTCACATCAGCAAAGTCTTGTATATAGTCAGCAAACATCATTGTACTAAAAACAAAAGAAACACGAAGGTGAGAAATGCAACAGCACAAACTAATATGCAAAAGAATAAGCAGAAGCAATGTTTGCAGTAGTAAAGATTGTTTTGTACAGCAGAAAGTCGTTATTTATCGAACATGCCACACTTGATAGCAGACAAAGCATGTCTGAATCGATGCTATTGTGCATCAGCATCAGCAGGCGTCTATACATTAAAATAGCCTAGTTTGGTGGGTGTATCAAACAGTAAGGTTGTGAACATGAAGCAAACTCCTGCACTTAAATCAAATGGGTCCCAACACACATCCCTGTGTGGTTAATCTCAGTATAGAGTGTATTACAGTCAAGCTTTTAAAGTCTCATAGTCTCATAACAGCCACTTCTACCTCCAGCATCCAGAGATGGACTCCTGATGCTGAATTGAATGATTCATATGCTGGATGCTGGACCACCAAATCCAACCCAAATAATCTGCTTTACCCCTAAACGCCTAAGTGGACTTCTTTATTTCTGCTCTCAAACTACAGATATTTTAGATGCTCATCACCACCTAACCAGCCTCTGTGATGAGAAAAATGATTGGCCATGAAAGTCCACCCTTTTTGGTACGACCAAAGAACCTTAAATACGTTACTTGTAGACCAGGGGTTGTGTATCTAAAACATTAATGAACATGTTTGTCAGCCCTAATTTTTCTGATCATTGGAAAACCAAGTTCAGTAGAAATAGACCATAGACTGGAGAAGAGTTACATAACCTTTGGCTGCTGTGAGAACTGGGATGCCAGAAATTGTGTGCAAGTAAGTAGAACACCGTTAGCAATTAGGCATCGGTGCTAGGCTAAACATCTGTACTACATTATGTTCTGGCTCCTCCCGTCCAGTATTTAATCTATCTACAATGAATTATTTCAGACTACAGCTACTGTGTTTTTTGTTCTTATGGAAATCGGGCTCAATGACAGCTAGGCTAACCATGCATCACACCAACCAAATAGCATCGCTGTCGGGTAAGATTCAGTGGTGGTCTGTTTGTGGTCTCGTTTGTGAACTGCTGTTGTTTAGCCAGCCATACAAACTGCCCAGATAGTTTCCCACTATTCTCATCTGATGCTAATACTAGGGAAACACTAAGTGAGCTCCCTCGGTGCTATCAACAGTCTAAAAACACTCATTGTTTTGATTTTAACCCATGGTTGGTGTGGTAGAGTAGTAACATCATTGGCTCCCATGTAAGAGACATGGGTTTGATTCCCAGTCTGGGCTGCACCAGTAAGGGTCCTTGGGCAAGACTCCTTATACTACAATTATACTATTATACTTATTATACTATACAATTATATACTATACAATTATACTTATACTACCTGTAATACCAGCAGTGCTGGATGAAGTACCCAGATCATATAGTTGAGTAAAAGTACAGATACCCAAGGTAAAATATTACTCCAGTAAAAGTAAAAGTCCTCTGTTTAGATTTTCAC
>JAOVVF010000042.1:6066413-6079006 GCA_028565595.1 Duopalatinus emarginatus | reverse complement strand
GTGTGTGTGTGTGTGTGTGTGTGTGTGTGTGTGTGTGTGTGTGTGGGTGGGGGTGTGTGTGTGTGTGTATAAACCCTGTAGTTTCGACATAAAGTTAAGAAGCCCCGCTCGCCTGTACCAAGCTGTTTTGTTTATCTCTTGCTGTTCTGGTTTTCGATTGTTTTGGATTATGCTGTTGACCTTGATCTTGATCTTGCCTGTGATACTCTTGCTTGCACATCGCCTGACTGCTTGCCTGCTTTTTGATTATGATTTTGGATTGTGTTTCAGACTTGATAAAGCAATTGTGTCCACATCCCGCTCTGTCAAGTTTATTTACACACCACTTTACAAATAAACATGTTTCAGATATGATATTAAATGAAAAATAGAAGGTTTGGTAATTAGTAGATAATAAATACTTAATTAACTTGAATTCAGTATTAACATCTAGAATATATTTTCCCTTTATCCCATAGGGATGACTATATTTTGATAAAATGTCACATTTGTTCATATCTGAACTGCAGACGAGTTAACATAACTTTAGTGAAAAAGCCACTGAAGTAGGAGATAACCATAAAATAGAGATAATAAAGATAAATAGAAAGAATAAAATGCCCTAATAACAGAGCAGGTATATAAACACATGTAATTTAGTGTTCATCTGGCTATACAATGTAGCCAGATATGTACAAAGTACAATGTGGATAATTGTTAGGTGTGAACAGGTGTGAACAATTGCTGGTGTTTATTTTTATAACACAGTCAATCAAAGCCATAAACGTAATCCAAATTGCATAGTCCAAAGACAGGCATGAGGTCAGGCATGGTACCAACAGGATGTCATTCTCAGCATGGACTTTCAATAGAAAACCAAATGCACAGAATTAAACAGGGTTGACTAAACACAGGTGAAAATGATAAACATAATCACTGAACATAAAATTCAGGGGACTAACGGGTAAAAAAAAAACAAAGCACCTGCGCTGGGTTCGTCTATCTTGGTTGGTCTGTACAATAATATTAATGAAGAATTATAAGAGACACCAAAACAACCAAAAATTTTGAAGCATCAATGTCTGGACCACTTGATATTAAGCCAATATTAAATCAGCGATCATAAAATAGCAGGTGGAAAAAGGAAGAAAGAGCAATCATGGCTATAAACAAATTGCACAAAAAATTAATTAAGGATCTTTATGAGGAGATATAGAGCCTATTATTTAAACTAATATGTATAATTTCAGCTAAATGAATATTCAGCATATTATTGACATGTCAGCAAATTACTGCATTTCTGTTTTTCATATTATAGTACTGGAACTCTGCCATGCTCAGAATTCATATAAATAATAATAATAATTTAAAAAGCACAGACAGACTCAAATCACATAATAAATCCAAACAGCCATTGCTATTTATTTAATTTAAGTACAGTTTGGGGGATGTTCAGCTAGAATATTTCCTCCACTAATGGTAACGGTCAGGTCTGTGCCAATGGAGCTGATCATAATTTTTCTAGTGTTACTTGGATTTCAGTATTTAACACAAGGATTATATCATTCCCATATCATTCCTGTATGTTTTCCCATAGTACACTGCCTCAAATAATGAATCCAGCCTCAAATTGGGTTTTTCCACATTACAAATACATTCAAACACAGGTCAATAGCTTTAATAAATGCTCAAAACAAACATCATAATAAGAAAAAAATGTGATCTCGGTGGCTTGGCATAGTCTTTAGTGCCAGATGTCCTTTTCCCAAATCACAGTCTCAAATAATGGTTCCAGTTCATTCCAGCCTCTAATTGGGATTTAGATCCTTGAGGGAAGAGATGTTTTGCTGTTGTCTAACTCTAAACATCCCCTATCTCTTCTATTTCCCTTTCTATCTCACTGTGTCATGGCAGGCCTTTGTGCTTCCCTTCCATCTCACCTCTTTCCAGTGAAACTTGATCCGTTGGTAATCTATAGCTTGTTTTTGTTGCTTGTGACCACAGAGTGCTCTCAGTGAATTTGATAGCCGTAAAATGCCGGAACGGGTTTCCCGCTTGGGCCATTTTGTCGTCTACGCAAACTGTAATGTATCTCTAATGGCCTTGATTTGATGTTCCTGCTTCCACTGGCCTAGCAATGGAGCTCAACATGCCTGCTGAGAGAATTCTGAATTCCCAGTGTTATTACTTCCTGTATGTTCTTTACTTCCTGAGGGTTCCTCAATATAGATTTTCATTAAGATGACCCTGACGTCATATTTTACCTGGTATTTTACCCCATCAACCACTTTTGTTCATTCCTTCCCTCTGCACTGTATACTCACTGACCACTTTTGATCCTCATGTCCCTGTGGGTTTTCGACAAGCGCTTCAGTTTTCTCCCACTCCCTGAAAAAACACACATGGATGTGCTAAATTACCCTATTGTGGGAGTGAGGGAGTGCATGCATGTGTGTGGTACCCTGTGATGGATTGGCACCCTGTCCAGGGGGTATTACTTCCTTGTGTCTAATGATTCCCAGTGGGCTCTGGACAAACCACATCCCTGACAGAGGAAGCGTATAAGAGAATAAATGACTGACTGACTCTCTTTGCTGATCTCCTGGGATTTTCACACAACAGTTGCTGGAGTTTACACAGAATGGTATGGGGGGGACACTAGGGACAGTTCTGTGAAAGGAAATGGCTTCTATACTTCAGAGAAGAATGTCAAGTCTGTAAGAACTCAAATATCTTATTCTCACAAGTGTATTGAGTAGAAAAGCATCACAACATATAGCATTACTTTAACCGTGGCATGGTCGTTGATGCCAAATGGGTTGGTTTTGAGTATTTCACAACCTGACGTTGATAACTCAAATAATCACTCTTTACATCCTTGGTGAGCAGAAAAGCATCTCAGGTCAGGGTTGCAGGTGATCCTGTTTAACTGACCAGTGGGAGTATATTGACTGTGCAATTGCATGCACTGATACACAGACTGGTAAAGCACCAGCATGGCTTTTGCTTCGTCTTGTCCAACTCCTTTTTTTTTTTTTTTTTTTTTTTTTTAGACAAATTTAACTTGAGAGTTGAACTGACAAAGTCTTTATTTATTATCAATTTTCTGGCAGTAAGTTCTGTGGCAGACTGAGACACACAGTCGTCTCTTCTTATTCATCATCACCTAGTAGCAATGAGAGTGTGTATGTTATGATGACGATAGTATAGGACAGAGTGACAGCATGTGATCCGCACTGACAGACACTGTGTCTATTCAAATCCAATTCAGAAACCAAATATCGGCTGGTTCATGTCATTCTGAACAATCACACTAATTGTGCATTTCTGGGATTTGGATCAACTATAAAAACACACCATGTATACGATTTGCCCAGGTTTCCTCTAAATGCTGTTGTAATCAAGCTATAATTTTACAGCTGGCACAAGAAGACGAGGCGATGTATGCATTCTGACAAAAGCAGAAAAGTGTTGCATTAATCGGTGCATGTAGATTAAATTGAGGTCTCCAACATGAGACGCAAGCCTTTTATTTTTCATCATGAATAAAATAACATGCTCCATAATGATTTTCTCCTGCTGCTTTGATATTTTTGTCTGCATATTATTCTTGGCCAAGCGTTTAGGGGTGCATGCCAAAGCCAGGCATAATCGAGGGCAAATCTGATATTCAAATGCATTCAGCTTGAGCAGTGTTCCTCAGATCCAGACCACAACGCTGAGAGTGTTCTCTCTATTATGCTAACATGCTTGATTAATAATTAAGGACCTGGCAATTGGATGATGAGTTACACCAATGTATTAGTGTTAAATAGAGGGCAAATATTACTATTTAAATGCTGTGGCATAATATTTAAATAATTTAAAGTGCACTTAACAGCCACTTTAATAGAACACATGCAGTCAGCCAATCATGTGACAGCAGTGCAATGCATAAAATGATACAGACACAGGTTAAAAGCTTCACATCAATTATCAGAATAAGGAAGAAGGTGATCTCAGTGACTCAACCATAGAATTGACTGGTCCATGACATGGTTGTTGGTGCCAGAATTTCAAGCAGAATTTTAAGTACGACAGCCTTCACACAGCCTATGCCATATACATAACACTACCATGTATGAACATTATTGGTTGTGTCAGCTAGTGTGTATAAACCATGGATGCTTTGTGGTATGGGGTTTGTTTAACTGGCATTCCACAGCACCCCTGATATGTCTACAAAAGTCTCTGGCAGGTTAATGCTATGTGTGTTTTCTGTCTCACCAGTTCTTCCAACAGGACAATGTGCCACTACACACGTTTAGAGACGCCAAATTATGGTTAGTGGAAAAGTCCTCTAAATTTTGGGTTTTTCCATTTTCACATAAATGACCAGATCTTAAAATTGTGGAACGTTCTGCAGGAAGTATTGTATTTATTGCCTACAGAATATTTTTGCAAGCTAGTTAAGTCCATGCCCCATAGTGTTTCTTCAGTCTTCTTTTTTAATGCTACCAGTTTTTGTAGAACTTCACTATATATGAGTCAGTGATATCAGACACAACATACAGATGGTCCAAATCAACAGTGTGAATCTATGGAACCTTCCAGTCTTATGTTAACCATTTAGGCTGCTGCTGGTAGTGTAGTGGTGTATGGAAGTTTTCTTGGCACACATTTGGCTCTTTTATAAGTAATGCACGGACCAGGTCAGCATGGACCAGAATCTCAGAAACACATTGTGAAACCCCCTACTATAAGAGATGGAAAATGTTTTAATAGCAAAATGGGGGAAATCACAGTATTAGTCTAGTGCTCCTAAATATGATCTCAATGAATGTATGTCAAGTCAGGTCAAGTCAAGTAGTTTTTATTGTCATTTTAGCCATATACAGTGTTGTACAGTACACAGTGAAACGAAACAACGTTCCCCCAGGACCAAGGTGCTACATAGAACAATAAACTACACGATACAACGTAAAGTGCACGAGTGCTGAAGCATGTGCAATGACTCAAGACGATTAACAATAAATGACACAAGACGATTAACAATAAATGACACAAGACGATTAACAATAAATGACACAAGGCGATTAACAATAAATACACAAGACGATATACAATAAATACACTAGACATTAACACTAGATATAGGGAGGGGGTAGTGCAGGTAGCCGTAAGGTGCAATTATGTCCATTTCTTGTAAACATACTGTGTTTTTTTTTCCCCAGCAGCAGTATTGTCCATTTTTGATAAGATGTAAACAAACAATGTGTTATAGCAGCAGTATTAACATCATGTATTTATTCATGGTCCTATATATTATTTCAAAGCAACTACTATGAATTGTTCAGTAACATCATCAAAACTAACAGGAAACCAAGGGATATTATGATAAATAGAGATAAACAGTGACATTTCCAATGTGAACTTATTGGAGCAGCTCTCCTCAGTGGCTTCATTTTAAATGCCATGTTTTTAAGCAATCAGGACCCACTGATGTAGACTTAATGTGTTTTTTCCATTAGAGACAGCATCTTAATTAAAGGCATGGCTCATACCAAGGTCAATTTTATTGCTTATGTTTTGTATTAATTGTACTATTAGGTCAAAAAAAGAATTAAACTATTAACTACATTACTTGAGCTGCAAACATAGCAGATTTGTTCAGTGTTCAGTGTTTGTTCAGTGTTTGTTCAGTGTTTGTTCAGCTTTAAATAGGAGAGCAAGTCGACTTTACTGAAACACTGGCAATCTTTTGTCTAGCTGACAATTTAAACTAGCAAATTAAAAATCCTGCACAGATACACATTTTACAGTTTCATGACCCTGATTAATGTCTCGTGGCTGTATTAAATTGTGAGCATAATTAACAGCCAGAGCATGATATTTAAATAAATACAAATATTTTTACTCAAGGACTGCCTGAAGACTTGCTGCATCTTTAACAGCAGACACAGTTAGCCATACTTTTGAATTTGGACAAATTTAATGCAGTGATGAATTATTTTAAGGATTATTATTTTAAGAATTATAACTAAGGCTATTCATGTGGAAATATATTGGCTGTATATTAGTTATCTGCTGCGTTACCCTTTTAATGACTTCTTGTAGCAGCATGCATCAGATATAAATCCCTAATTCTGGCCTACAATGCCAAAAATGTCCAGCTTCTCCTAGCTGATAGCACTGGTCAAAGCCTGATGCATACCCAGAGCACTTTGTGCTTTTAATTATGGCTTGACTTGACCCATGACCGTCCATAGTGCATGCGAGGCAAGCATCCAGACTTTCAAGGTGGAACGAACTGCCCTTGAGTGTCCAAAGAGCAGAATCACATCTTCACGTCTTCAAGTGCCGACTCAAGACACACCTCTTTTACATGTTTTTTGAATGCTTGCCATCGTTTTATTTCTATTTCCTCAGTCTTGACTCTTATTGTCTTTTGCTTTTGATCTTATATTGCCATTATGGGTGTTATCAGGGTTTAATCAGTATCTACATTTTGTAAATTGACGTTTGACTGGATATAAAAAACTCAGCGAGAGTGCTGGAAAATGCCAAGAGTTGAACTTTATTCCACTGGGGGGGATAAATTTTGTCCTTCGCGTCACGTATCTCCCTGTTAGTAGTCTCAGTCTCAACACTAAAGACCATCTCATTAGTAAATATTTCCAGTATCTAAAGTTTCTAAACCTAGTTGTGTTCATGCCAGTTCACAGTCATTAGTATTCCTGATTTGTGTGTTTATGTGCATGTGCTGTTACCTCTTGCCCACTCTGAGGCTGACTTGGATATGTGACAATTTCACTCCCATCTAATTGCCTCCCTTGCTGCCTCCTCTTCAGTCTGCTGTCTTGCTGAAAATAACAGCCTAATTGATTAAGGCATTATTTAGTACAAAGGTCATACAAAGCTTGGCTGGGTGGGGTCACCCTGTGCAGTGTGTATGTGTGCGTGAAAAGTAAGCCAGGCATTCGGATGTCAAAATGACAGACACGGTGTCCAGAACCTGTAGCCTAAAGTCACGTGTCGGAGCAGCCGAGTGCTTTGTGTCATGTCGGGACATGTCTGTGTCTGGGATCGAGAGCCTGATGCTCTGGTGATAGACAATATCTTGTGAAGTGTTGTAGTTTGATGGTCCCTGAAGGCCGGTTATTAAGTAAAATTAAGTGAACGACACATGGTTAAACCTTAGGCTGGACACACACACAAACACTTTCGCTGTCAGGCACTCACATGTTGGCTCAGTTAGATGCTTTTGTTCAAGCTGCTGGTATGTTTCTTATTGTTTTTTATCTAATTATTTATTTATTTTTGCTCTCTGTGGCCACCAGACTTTGGTATACTTTGTCTTTCCCTGAGGTTCTCTGCCTCTCAGTAAATACAGGCAGACTAATTAAAAGTGTCCTGGAACCTGGCAGAAGGGCAGATTCAACAAAAACACCACAGTAAAGGGCATATGGAAAAGAAGCAGCCTGTACACACAGATAGCAGACATCATTATTCAAAACACCATTAAGCCAGAATGCAAACATGCATAAACACAAACTCACAATGACGTATCTCTTTTAACGCGCACATTGATACAGCACTGCTTTAGCACAGATACATCATCACAGACAGTATAGACATTGCTATAACTGATAATAGATTGCACATGCATAAGTATGACAGCTTGCCTATGTTAAAGTGATTGGCACTCCTGAAGTGGAAGAGTTTATGCCAAATAAAACTGCATAAAATAGATTCTGGAAGCGGTTCGTTCTGGCATGGTGCTGTTGAATTGACAGGCTTTGTCCATTACAAAATACAGATGATGCCAGCTAGGCGCTAAAGCTGGTGTAAAGGGATTAAAGCATGAAATATCAAACCCAGTCGTAAATATCAAATTCATTACTATGTATGTCAGCAAACCCCTGCCCCACTGTGTGTGTCAGTATGTGGTAATGCTGCATATGACTATGATTATCATTATGGTTTGTTTAATGGTGCCTAACATCAGCGAAAGACAAAAAACACTGTATTTTTATTTTGTATATGTAACACAATATACACTGATAATGTAAAATAATGTATCTCAATAATCAGAATATACAGATGGATTTTATAGGCAGGGCATGACATAAGTAATACCACTTCATTTGTTCACATGCAGGCATTCACGTAAATGAATGCTAATGCTACATATTAACATTAGATGTTATAAAAAACAAATCTGCTAATATGCACTAAATTGTAAGTTGACCTTAGTATCATTAGTACCACTAGCGTTAACCTACAGATGTTAAGAAACCCCCGACACACACACACACACCGGTGTTTAGCAAGAGCTTAACAAGAGCTAGATGTTAGCTAGCTAGCTTTACCAGACACCTAGCATCTAGCTCGCTAACTGACAGAAAGAATGAAAAATAATACGAAAGAATGAAAACACGTGTTTGGACTCAATGGGAAAACAAAATAGCCATGCCCAGTCTAGGTACTTTGTTTGCCACCTGTTCTCAGTCGACAGAATTCTAGTTGTGTTTTGTCCACCTGTTTTATGTTCCCGATTATGTTCATTGTGTCCACCTGTTTGGAGTTAGCCTATTTGTGTTGGTCTCCAAGTTTAACGTGTTCTAGTTCTGACTCGGCATGTTCTTGTTACTTAGTTCGCCCAGTCTCTGATATCCTTACTGTGCCTTGCTTCTGGATTACATTTTGATTTTTGATTTTTGAGTTTTTACAACACAAACACCAGCATTTGGATCCACCCGTTTCAGCGAGTGCCTGTGCGTGCAACACCGTACACTACATTGTTCTTTTTATTTGGAAGTTGCTGTACGTGAACTGTTCACAAGCAGAAGGTGACTTTAATATAACGTTGGTGGTAACGCTACATTTCTGGTTGTAAAGCAAATGTGACTGCTCTAAATTCCATCAGAATGAGGTTCAGCAAGAGCAAGCATATTTCCTCGCTTTAAACGTACAAAAATATGGAATACAAAAGCTAAAATACACACCTGTTTTAATACTATGACCTTTAAATAGAAATGTGTGTATGCAGGGAATAACATGCAGCAGTACACGCTGGTATACATAAATGCACAATGACAGGGGGTCTGATGTGGGCCAGTGTGAAGTGGACTGACTGTTACCACACTGAAGATGATTATTTTCCAGTAACAACAGTGTTTTGTTCCGTTTATGCCACAGCATTGAGACAGCTACAATTAATTTTTATCTCATAATAATGGTGGTTAGTGTGAAATATTCTAGGTGTGGCTGTTTGTGCCATATTATCTGCTTTAACAATCTCCATACAATTTAACACAAACTCCAGGACACCAAAGCTCTGTTAAAATCAGTTGTTTGGCACTAAAACAAATCAGCAGACTCATAGTTATCAAAATGATCATAAATTGCAGTTCTAATGGGCTTAGACAGATGGCACAGTGTGGAACAAAAACACTAATAAAACTATATCAGAATTTTTTGGAGTGCCGTATATTGCTAGATTATACTGTTTCTAAATACAGACAAAACTGGGTTCTGTGTGTATATGTCTGCATCCAACTAGCCAAACCTTTCTGCTGTAGTAATTACGAGAGAGTGGAGGTTTTTATCCTTTTTGTCCTGATTGGCTACATTAGTGTTGCTATGTGCATATTTTGTCTCAGTAACAATATATTATTGCTTTTTTTTTTTTTATCTCCCACTGATAGTAATAGCACAGCCAATTGCTAACGGTCGCTATGATAAAATACACACATTGCAGCATAAACAAATTTATAGCAACACAAACCAACCACAGTGTGGTATAATAATATTTATAGTGAAAAGTGAAAGTGAACCACTCATTGACCACTGTGCTTGTACACCCTTCACATTTAATCAATGAGTACAGTAAAACACACACATTAGCAAACATACACACTAGGGGACAGTGAACACATTTGCCCATAGTCGTAGGCAGCGCCTATCCACAGAGCCTGGGGAGCACCTGGGGGTTAGGTAGCCTGCCCAAGGGCACTTCAGTCATGTCTTTTTGGTACATGGGACCCAACTGGGGACCTTCTTGTCACAAGGCTAGAACCATAAGCCATAACCATAAGCCAATGGCTGCAATGGGTTTATAAACTATAATATATTAAATCTATATAGTATAATATATTGTATTTTGTATTTTAAATACAATTATCGAATACACGCAACATAAAAAACCTGCATGTTGTACAACATCCTACCTGCAGGCTATCTATGTCTGTAGTCCATTGAGCTATTTTTCCATCCTGTTTTTGCTAATTTGTCAAATGCACCACAGTGAGAATTTGTCTGTGGAGCTCCTACGGCTGGCAGGAGAGATGGCACCTTCTACAGTATAATTCATGGCAAAAAACCATGCATGACTCCGAGACCATTCGTATCTATCTTTAGATGGAAAAAGTAACTTTTGACATTGATCTGGCTACAATTTCATGTAATCAGCAGAAAGAAAAGAATAATAGTAGGATCATTCTCTGTTTATTCCCTCTGTTGCCAAATGGAGGATTCAGTAAGAACTCGAGTCATGGGGAAATGTCTCATTATAGCTGAGTTCGGCCAGCTCTGAAGGACAGCAGCCAGCAGTCTCAGTCAATTACTCTCATCTCTGAGCCCCCAGCGGCGCCTCAAACTGCTGAAATGAACGAGTCTGTTTTTGGCAAAGTGCTTGAGGCTGATAAGCCACTGCAGACTAGACAAATGACATGCAGGCAATTAAAAATCTTGCACTTTGTCTGATGAGATGGGAGGAAAATGAGAACTCGTCAAATGGATTTCTTGTTGCTTATCGGATGGGGAAGAGAAATTGATTAACGCCCCTGTCTGAAATGCCGCAGCTCTTACCCAGTAAACTATTCCGCTGTAATGGAGAAACCTTCCTTTTTTGGGTGGTCGCTGAAGTGGCCAATGCCTTTCTTTAGACTCATCTTATGAATAATGATTGCAACAGGAGAATTATAGTAGGGTTCATGTGGATTTCTTTATTACTAAGAAACTTAATACAAAGTATGTGTGGAGCTGTGGCTTTGTTGGTTCAAGCACCACTCAAGTAAACAGGGGATTCTGGGTTTGAATGCCAGCAGTGCCTTGGGGCAGCCATGGGCTTGTGGTTAAGGAACCAGCCTTGTAACCTTGTAAGGTCCCTGGGTTGATCCCCACAACAGAAAAGACATGGCTAAAATGCCTTTGAGCAAGGTACCTAACCCCCAACTGCTCTTAGGGCATTGTGAATAAGGGCTGCTGACGGCTGTCAAGCATAATCACTTGCTCTTTTTACAATAGTGTGGTTCAGTCAGGGGTAGCTGTTTATATCAACACATGCAGCGATATGTTCTCTATTAAAATTCAGAAAAATCGCATGCCAACCCACACCAACAATTTTCTTCTTTATTGTGTATAAAGAGGAGGCCTAACTCAGCTGCTCCTGCTGTGTAAACGATGTCAATTGTACTGGCGGTCATCCAGCCTGGTCCATCCAGAGACGCACAGATTATTGGTTACTGTGATGGCAGCCCAATTCTCAGCCAAAGGGAAACTGGTGGTGACCTGGCTGTCAAGTCAGTCTCAAAATCCTGGACTGACTTTGAGCATGTCCTTTATCTTGGTCATCTTACTCAGTTTGGCTGTTTTTTAAAATAGCATTAAAGCCATTTTAACAGGAACACCTGCTCATAGATGCAGTTATCCAGTTAGCCAATGATGTGGCAGTAGCACAGTGAATACAGCCAATACAGTTCCAGTTCCAGAGCTTTAGCTATACTATCTTCATAGCAAACAGACTTTGTGTGACTTTGGCCAAGTATATTTTCACATACAAGGTGTTAATGATGAATTGGTCCCCCCCCCCCTCATTTATTTATAAATAAATAAATAAATAAATAAATAAAATAAAATAAAAACAGAAAAAACCCTGGAAAAGATAGGTGCAATATATAAAAAATGGTACATAAATAAAAATATACAATATATAAATAAAAAGAAATGAATTCAATTCAATTCAATTTTATTTGTATAGCACTTTTAACAATGGACATTGTCCCAAAGCAGCTTTAAAGAAATAATAAAAAGAGTCAAATATACATTTATAGAATTGATAAAAGAGCTCATAGGTGTGCTAAATGTAATAAGAATGTACAAAGATACAAAAAAAATTGGCATGGTTGAGTATTTCAGTTTTTAATTTTCAATTTTTACTGTCTACAAGACTGTAAACAAAGAAAGAAACATCAGCAACAAGAAAAAAATATAGAAATATCTTGTTCAAGAGAAAGGACAGAGGAGAGTGGTTCCCGGAGACATAAAGGCTACAAATAATCACTCTTGACAATTGTGGTGAGCAGAAAAGCATCTGGGCTACAATATCAGCTTCTGCTCCTGTTGGCCCAGAACAGGAATCTGAGTCTATGCTGCATCACTGAATGTGGACATTTTCCAGCACCATCTTTTTTCAGCCTTCATCTGTCCAATATAATAATCTGTCCAGACTCAATAATGGTTGGTGTGGTACAGTGGTAACATCATTGGCTTCCGTGTGAGAGACCTGGGTTCGATTCCCGGTCTGGGCAGCCAGTCTGTGCTACACCAATAAGGGTCCTTGGGCAAGACTC
>JAOVVF010000042.1:6047094-6063779 GCA_028565595.1 Duopalatinus emarginatus | reverse complement strand
AGCAAGGCACCTAACTTCCCTAACTGCTCCCCGGGCGCCGTGGTTTGGGGCTGCCCCCTGCTCCGGGCAAGTGTGTTTACTTGTGGTGTGTGTTTTACTGTGTGCAAACACAATAAGGCAAAATAGTTCACTTTCATTTCTTTCATTTTAGGCAGTTTAAACTTAACGTGGCTTTGAAGGAGGAACAGAACATTCGAATAGGAATTCAGGTTTAGTTTTACGGCGGCTGTTTTGTAATGTCTGCACAACATGCAAAGAAATGTATAAAACTCATAAACACCTCTAAGTGCCTCGACTAAGGCTCAGTGTAACGTATGCACCATTTTAAGGTGGAAGTGTGAATGTGTTTTAAGGTGGAACAGAAAAATGTGAACATAAAACTAAAAGCTTCATACTCTGCTGGCTGTAGAAGTGAGGAATTAGTTGCCCAGATGATTAGTTCAGAATTATTATTATTTATTGATTAACACATGCTTCCTGTGGGAGAGATTGTGTAGAATATGAATGTAATTTTCAGGAATAGAAAACGGATGACAGGTAGCATACAGTAGCATTGTGTGTGTTTTTGTGGAATTAACTAGCTGGTAAGTTTGCTCTATAATGTATTGTTAATGACCTTTGACTACAGAGGTTGTTGTGTGGTATGTGCCAGACATTAAAGTAAGCAAGCGAAGGACACTGTAAGGATGTGCCTATGCTGTGCTGGTTTCTCTTTAGACCTTGAAGAACAAATTGACACTCCCAATTGACACAAATTGACCTCATCAGGCTTCTTTATGAGAATGATAGCTGGATGACTGTAAAGGCATACTGTCTGGTAGATCAGTCTGATATCATTTTCTATCAGTTGGTAAAGTGTGTGTGTGTTCTGTGGGGGATGTGCTCCAGGAGAATGTGATGGATCATTAGTACATCTGAAGGTTCAATATTCATTCAGGGATATATCTATAGTGTATAGAGTCTCTCTCTCTCTTTCTTTCTCTCTCTCTCTCTTTCTCTCTTTCTGGGAGACCCTTATCTACTTTTGCTTTAGTCCTGTACTCTTTGATAAACCACTTCCTGTACTCCATTTCTCCCCAGCACTAGCATCTGAATTCTTTTCCTATTGAATCAATTCACTTTTATCTTATTTCCTTCCTCTCTGACTGAGAAATGCCATCACCATTCCAGGTTTCTGACTCAAACAGACACACACATTTGCACACACACATCTCCGACCTCTCCCCAGACTAGTGTCATGCTCTGGAAAAAAAAAAGCAGCTGATGTCAGAGGCTACACTGAGAGATTTCGGCGATATCTCTGGCAGCCTGTGCAGTGTGAGAGTTAACCTGTCGAGAGGAGAGTTAGAAGTGTGTGTGTGTGTGTGTACGTTGTGCAGGGTGTTTCAGTAATACCTGAACAGTGGGGATAAATATAATGGCAGTCACCGTGTGCAGCAGTCCCCCAGTGGCTCTCAAAACCATTTCTAGTGCAGTCTCCAAACTGAGCCCTCAGCACTCCTGGTGTTCTCCTGGAGCCGTGCTGCGTGCAAATGGAGGCCAGCTCATAACAATGACAAGCCAATTTCTCTGTCTGTATTGCTCTCTCCTTCTCATTCTCTCGGTGTGACTCATCTATATGACTGCTAGCTCACCTGGGAAATCACGAAATTGGGCAAAAGAAGTTGAAGGACATAAAAAATTTTTATGCTATTCACAACCTGGCAGTTATGACTGACTCGATTTCATGGCGGCCGGCGCTTTGCATATCTCGCATATAAGCTGCGAAGCACTGCAGTGGTAAGCATTTTCAGTCCTCCTCATCCAATCCCTGAACATTCTAGACTTGACATTTATTTTCTGAAATTGCTGTTTGTGTGCATTTTGAGTCATTACAGTAATAGACTGAAAACACATTTCATGTCGTCTGACTTCGAAATTGACCTTGTGAAAGTTGTTCATGCTTTCTTCAGCAATAATAAAACAATACTGTTGTGGAGAATTGAGCACAAATGGGCAACACAATCTGCACTGTGCTCTCTTATGGTGCCTCGTGTTGTTCCTGGAGAAAAAACCATGATGATTCAAAGCCAAGTTCATATAAACACAGACTACACTCCTGTCTGAGGGTTTCAGACCACCTTTGGTTCTGACGTAAATAAGATGAAATGAACTTGTTTAAAAGACCATATTAAAATTATTTCATTTAAATGATTTTTTTTCGTTTCATATATATATATATATATATATAATCATTAACACCACCAGCCTAAACAACTCCCAAAACAGCTCTCCATCAAGGCATGGACTCCACAAGACGTGTATTCTGTGGTATGTGGCACCAAGATATTAACAACAGATCCTCTGTGGATCTTCTAAGGGGATCAGGCCAGATGGTGTGGCCTTCACACTCCTATAAGTGAGCCTTGGGCACCCATGACCTTATCACTGGTTTACTGGTTGTCATTCCTTTGACCTTCATTCTTGACATGTCCTAATGACTGTATACTGGAACACACCTCAGAAGACCTGCTGTTTTGGAGATGATCTGACCCATGTCATCTAGCCATCACACTTCAGCCCTTGTCATAATCGTTCAGATGTGTGGGACAATTCAGTTCACAGAATAAAAATTTATTTTTTTCTTCCTTTGCTATTTGCATTTTATATTTTGCTGGCTACAGTGTAATATTTTACAATAATTTGCTATTGAAATAATGTACTTTGTGGCCCTCATAGTAACGGTGGGATTCGTGACACATATGCATCTTTGTTGTTTTGTAATTGCCTGGCTGTCTGAACGAATGAGCCGGCTGACTAAAAATAAAAAGCCTGATTGCAGTAATCATAAAAATTCTATGTGCAATTTAATTTGATGTGTATAGAGCTTTTAACAATAGACATTGTGGGAAAGACGCTTTACGGAAACGGGGGTGTAGATTTAGCTGCCTAATGATGAAGCCAGAGACAACAAAGGCAATAGGAAACTCCCTAAGGGACAAATTCATCCTCTTCTGACTGGAACCTGATAGGAGGGTCATAACTCATTACAGTATACAGTGTAAAAGAGTAAAGGCAGACAGCACTAGGTGTGTTGAAAGGATGCATACAGTATTCAGTATGCATACAGAGCTGTGTGTACGGTGGACTTAATACTCAAATGTGCACACTGCTATTCAGACCTCAGACAGCCAGACAGTAAATATAGACTTAAGCACTATTCAGACAGCCACAGGGTCCCTAAAACAGAGGCAAGTCAGATGCTGCATGTAACGTAAAAATTTCCAAATAGGAAAAATCAAATATAATGGCATCTCAGCACTGAATTTCTACTTAGAAATTCATAAAGAATTCGTAAACTCCTCAACTCGGAGTTCAGCACATGATGTCCAAGTCCAAACAAAAATAAATTAAAATGGGAGCAGACTGGGGGTATATTTTAATAACAGCATTCTGACACGTACAAAATGTCCTGGTTGCCTGCTTACTTGCGCTATTGCAAAAGAATGAAAACTCCAACCAGACATTATTTTACACAGAACTTGAACACAGAAAACAATGCTTGTGCATATGTTTCCAAATGAAAATTACCTACATGTGTGCCAGCTTGATCACTTGATTGATTAACTTTTCTATGTCGCTTTTGTAGACTGTTGTGTTGGAGGAATGGACAATTTTACTCTCCTGTTATGTCACTGGAAAAAGAGACTGCTCGCCTTTTCTACACCAGATAGTGCTTTGAGCCGCAGAGGGACTCTGACTTCAACAGGCTCCGAGAGAACACACACCAGCACAACCAATTCAGTCATCATCACCATTACTGCCCACATTATCTGCCCCCTCACTGTGAGTAAACCCAGGAGTATGAGGTCCTTTGTTTTTAGTTCTTTTGCTCATTTTTGTTTGTAGTCTAATTTGTATGTTCGATTGTAGTTTCCATTTCTAAGTGTCCAGAGTTTTCTAAAACAAGTGCAGTAATATAACTAAAGTTGTTAATATAAGCCAAGGATTGTAAATTGTAATTTGTAAATTACTGGGGGGGAAAAAGACCATAAAAAATCTGGACATATTGAAAAGTGAAAAGTGTAAAAAGGGTTTACTGTGGTTTTTAAAGTGACAACTTTGTCATGCTCAAATTGAACACATAAGGACAAAATTGAACACATAAGGACATAGTATAAAAACTTAATAATGCAACTCAAAAAAATTAACATACTAATTAAGACCTAGTTATATTCCTTATTTTCTCTTACCTTAAACATTTAAATAAATAAAATAATAAAACAATAAATAAACAAAATAAACAGCAATAAAATAAATATTTACTCAAGAATGTTATTTAGCAGCTACCAGAACAACATATATATATATATGTATTACAGCCTAAGTTTTTCTTAGTTTTGCTTTGTATCCCTTCTATACACCAGTATTAAAGCTTTTGCACTCAACATTATTTGGAATGTTCAGACTGTATGAGGTCCTGGGCTCTAAACACACACACAAACCAGTCTTCTGATTCAAAGGTCATCTTGTTTTTTTATGGCCATTCAGAGGATTTACAACAGTATAAGTTTACAGATAAAGCTCCACTGACACCTTTTGGGATTTGCAACTCTGTGGGGTGTTGACCATCCAGTGCAGAGAAGATAAGTCAGAAGTGCAGAAAACTCCAGATGAGCATAATGATGAAAAATGATGATGAAAGTACTTCTGAAGCACTCTGTGATTTCTGACAAAGATTAAGAGGAAGTAAATGGACTGAAAACACAGGAAGTGGGTAAAATTGCACTGATATTAACTGTGAGAACAGAATTGTACACACATGCATGAATACACAGAAATGATGAATAGATGGTCATGTAGAAGGACAGATATAGGTGGACAGGTGGCCACTTGTTCACATGGACACACACACACACACACGCACGCACACACACACACACACACACACACACACATTAGTCATTTGATGTGATGGCAGGCTGAAAGGACTGTCCATTTGCCTATCAGCATGAGTAAATTTCTGTGTGAATAAAAGAATAAACGTGACAGTAGTGAATAAACGAATGAATAAATGTGACAGGACAAAGTGTGTGTTTGTGTGTACATCTGTAGTTATGATTAGAAGAGATGGTCACTGAACCTTTAGATGTCTGATGTTTCTAAGCAGAAAACAGTACATATACAAAATATTGCCAAAAATATTTATATTATAGTCAATATGTTTAATATATTTTTTTCTATTTTATATTATGCATTATATAATCGTATATTATATTAATATATTAATAATTTGCTGTAGAAAAAGTTATTTTACCTTGAATTTACAGAGCCGAGTAGATTCCAGTCATAGGTGAAGTTTTTGGGAATCAAAGTGTGGGTGAAGGCAGCGTGATTCTGTATGAATCAGTATTGGCTTCTTTGGCCTCATTATGTCACAGCTGACCCATCAACTTTGCACCTCTCTCTCTCTCTCTGTCTCTCTCTCTCTCTCTGTCTCTCTCTCTCCCCCCTCCCTCTCTTACGCTGTCTCACAAATCCAAAGATGAAGGAAGCACCCTAAATGACCCGATTAGCACTAAATTCCCTCTTTTCATCAGTAATGCATGAATGTGGTCTTTCTGTAGACGTTTGATTGTTGAGGTCTTTCCCCTTGAAAGAGAAGACAGAAAGTGTTGGGTTTTTTTTTCAAAGACAAAGCAAAGACAGAAATAGTGCTCCATTACAGTTCTGAAACAAGACAGACGGCGAACACACCACTGTGTCATGTTTCTGTGACTGGCAAGCCCCTGTAGGATTATTGTCAATTTCATACACAGCTATTAGATCACACTGTGATCAGGTTGTCATGGTTTGCTCTTCAGCCAACAATAAGAATCTTTGAATTGGCACTTTTGTAACATTTTCACTATTGATCCAACATTTTCCCCTGTTTTTTAATTATTAATTCTGGACAAAAATAAGTAAATTAATATTTTGCACAGTGATTTCATTGGGTGTGTGTCCTTCTAACTATCCAAACTTGCTTTGGAACTGAATTTTGGACAGGTAGTGGAGCAAGTCAAACCAGACCGAAAGGCCTTATATATTATTCAAATCCATCTAGCTTGCATATAAATATTAAAATATTCACCCAAGAACAGCTCTGGCAGGATTGTCAGAATCTCCACCCAAATTTCCATGTTTGCCCTTTCACACTGCTTTAAGACCCGCTAGCCTATTCACAATTTAACCGTTAAGCCTCTGGGTTTGTCGTTTCTGCTTTATTATTCTTTCACATTTTAGTGCCTCATTTAGCATTACCAGCAATAGGAAAGTTTAACCTTAATGTTTATCAGCAATAAAAACCAACAAACCATTGACTGTCTTTTGTGACATGGAGGTGATGAGAGCTGAGCCTGTAAATCACAGAAAGGAGGAAAAGGAAGGTGTAGACAAGTGAACAAATAGGAACATTTAACATTATAAGTATGCATGAGCAGTTAGACCTTCCTCAGGTGATCTACAAAGTAGAACTGTATGAGTGGTGTGCAAGGTAGGGAAAGGAAAGGTAATTAACGTAAATTTGTTATTTTTGCATGTGCGAAAGGTTGTAAACAGGCACATTGTGTTTTAATGGAGCAGTGTAGTAGTTTGACCCAGTGCATCATTGTGGGTTTTCTTTAGCATCTTTGCTTTCTGGCAGTCTCCTAATAATATGATGGATTGACTATTCTAAATTGTCCATAGGTATGAACATATGGTGTGTTCAAGGTTGAACACAAGGTCTGGATCCACTCTCACACTGACCAAAAAAGTACTGAGTAACGGTGGATGAATAAAATAATTCTGAATGTATTTAGGTGGCTGTTGGGGGTTATTCCCAGACAAGAACTGAATATACATCATCATGTGCAAGGAAAAGGAAACCATATGTAAACACTGATGCATGCTAAATGTTCTTACTAGCTGCAGTCTTTAAAAGCTTCTGGGGAAAGTAAACTAAAACTTACTGTCATGAATCTTACCGGGGGCAGAATTGGATACAGTTGCAGATGGATGTTTACTAGTAAACTGAAGCAAACAAATCTAAAATGAGAAGCTAACAATGGACAGGCAATCTTTCAGGCAATACTGGGAGTCAGAATTGGAGGTGGCCTTTTGTAGCAGAGTGGAGTTCTGTCTTGATGCTGGTATTTAATAATGAAAATTATTAAAAACATTCAAGATCATGAGATGTGCTGAAACAATAAACGACTTGCATTCACTTACGTGTGATTTATGTTAATAAGGTATAATATGTATAAGAAACCTTTGTAAAGGCTTTTGTTTAAATACATTCAGTGTTAAACGTACAGTGAATATCCATAAAAGCGATTTTACCACAGTAATTATCTCTGAAACTCTCTGATTTATATTATGTTCTGTATATGCATAGTTTCAATAAATGTTCTTATTATTAAGACCACAGATCTGTAGAATTCTCAAATTTGATAAAGGTGTTGATGAATTTAACAGGAGCAGTATTTCAAGCTGTAGTTCAGCTGCTGGGAAATAACAAAGTGATATTAAGGCTCTCGTTCTAATACACTATAATTACTATAGTAATCACTCCTTTCCAGGGACTTACACAGCAGATGCTCCACATAATATAAGCCTAATAATAAACAGATTAAAATGTGCTGTTAGCTTTACAAGAGACAGAAAGAAAAGTAAAAACTGGTAAAGGACTAAAAAGAAATATTAAAATTTTATTTATTCTCTTTCAAAAATTAGCATAAAATAAAATTTCCTTAATAAAGGAGAATGCTTTTTGTTTACTTTTTGTGTACTTAGCAGAGATATACTTAACAAAAGTATTTATATGTATATAAATACTGACATGTATACAGAAAAGTTTGTGTATTTGACCTATTCTTTTGATAAACTTTTGATTAAGATATACTTAAAGGTTAAGCTCAGTGTTTAAAGTTTTATTTGTCACATACATAGTTATACATGATACAACTGGCAGTGAATTTTTTTATGAACATCCGTTCACATAAGTATTTATGCCTTATACATAAAGTTTAAGTATACGTACATTGTAAAAACTACTAATAGCTCACTGAAATGTGCTGTGCTTTCAGTAGTTATAGTATAGATCAAGACCACATTGATAACAAACACCGCAAAAAAAACAAAAAACAGACAAGAAGTAGAAATCATTTGCTGGTCTATATGTAGAGAGCTGGAGAATAAGAAGCAGGCTGTAGAGTGAGTGAGTGGATGTTGTTTGTTGCAACAAGCTGCTTGATGAGGAACTATGTATTGATGGAAGTAAATGCTAAGATTAAAACATATTTAACCTTCATGGCTTAATTAATTTATTTCTTACTTTATTTTCTGAACTGTTGTACAAAGGCAAAACACACTGAACACTTCTGTTCAAGTGAAACACTCATCATCTTCAAGTTATTGTGACACTAATTAAGCATATTATATTACCCATATTGCATGTTTGTTATAGCTGCAGTCTCAATGTATGTCAGTGGCTGTCACACCGGCAGTAACATGACATAAACAAAGATGGCTGCTCCTTTGCTGTCATTCAAAAAAGCTGAGTACTTGCTACATAATGTGTTTCCTTGGACAATTAGTTGAACTTTAAGTTTACTTAATAAAATAAAGTTTAAGTATATTCTTTTAAGAGGGGACTCTTAAAGTGCTTTATTCTGTGCAAATTAGCTGTTTTATCTTATCTACCAAAAACATGCTTCAAACAAAACTAATTTAATACCTGCCTCGGGTTGTACTAATTTGTGCATTCTATCACCATTTAAAACACAAATTGGAAAGGAAATTGCTTTGTTGGTTCAGAATAAATTAATTTCCACCAACTCCGTCATTTATTCTGAACCTTTAGGTGGAAACTAGAATATTTAGTAAACCAAATAAACAAAACTGAAATGGGTTGTTTTGTTTATTTGCCCTGAGAGACAGCCTCCTTATTTGTCAGTTATCTTCAAGTTTACATGTATTTTTACACACACACACACACACACACACACACACACACACACCATTATTTATCAGAACCTATGCCTACATATTCCATTTAAAGTGAACTATTTGCCTACTGTGCTTGCACACAGAGGAATGTGACCTCTGCATTCAACCTATCCAAGCAGTGAAACACGTACACCAGTGAACGCTAGGGGGCAGTGAACACACCTGCCCAGAGCAGTGGGCAGTAGGGGGAGTTAGGTAGGTGCCTTGCTCAAGGCTCATGAGACCGGTTAGGGCCACGGCTGCCCCCGCATCCATGAGAGTGTTCATGACTGATCACAAATTCCTGCATGGTAAACGTTTGCTTGTAAATTTTCACTTATATGAAAACCGCTGACCTGCAGCATCCTAGTTCTAGCTCCAGTTTCTTTTACTAAGTGCAAAACAACTACTGTAAACAGAAGCCTCAATCAAATTATCCTTTGAATCATATTTGGAGCATTGCATTACCAAGCTTGCGTGTGAATGTCCCAGGCACTGCAAAGCTATTTGTGCCGGAGCATTTGTGTTCATTACTGAGGGATATTTGCACTGTCATGGTTAATAAGAGATGCTCTTATTCTCACTTAACTCCTCTGCACCACCATTAATTAGACTGACTTTGGCTTCAGTTGTGGAAACTCACTGAAGCGCTGTGTTCTCTTCTAAGAATCTCTGAACTGCACTTGAACTCTAGCTATTGGTGACTCTTCTATTACTCCCTTACATCTTTTATAACCTCTCCGTCTGCCTCTGTACTGAATCCTCCCATTTCCCTACTGTCATGCATATACCAAAAGCTACAAATGCTGTTTCTTCAACTTTCATCAGCAGTAACTCTAGTAAACGGAAAGTTACAGTGACATGAGTAGGTGAATAGAGGTTGTTACTGTTATGTAGCAACAAGCTATTTGTTGAGGAACTATAATTTTAGCGGAATGATATGCTAACATAAAAAAATATCAAACTCTAAATTCATGACTTGATTTATTTATTTCGTACTTATTTCTTTTCTGAACTGTTATATGAAAGCAGAAGAACATTCAAGGTTGTGTGTTATCATGAAACAACAGCATGGTTGTGTTGGAGTACTCTGATGCCATGTTTAGGTGTTCATACTGTCCAGTTAGCATTGTTGTTGTTGCTCTGTCTCCGTCTTATTCTTTACAAAACCTGCAGAACCGTTTCACCTCTGCAGCTCCCTGATAATATGGCCTGGGCTATAATGTGGGATGTTCTATGTGCATTTTTAAGTAATAAATTCAGGAATGTTATATAACACGCTGGTGTTTTTGGAAACTGCCCCTTTTAGCATCCTCTTTTGCATATGCAGGATTTGCATTTGAAAGTGGAGACAACAGTGTTTGAGGTTTACTGTATGTCGGTTCCAAAAACTCCCTATTCAACTATTCCAAGGTAAATGCTTTCAGTTTCCAGGAACTCGCAGTATAAATATGACACCGGGCACTTGTAGAATTCCTCATTGTGTATATATCTATGCTATATCAGTAGTGGCTTATGGTGGGGCAGGACATTTACAA
Source organism: Duopalatinus emarginatus (assembly GCA_028565595.1). Lineage (NCBI taxonomy): Eukaryota > Metazoa > Chordata > Actinopteri > Siluriformes > Pimelodidae > Duopalatinus > Duopalatinus emarginatus. Next base: position 6,053,253 of record JAOVVF010000042.1, on the reverse strand, counting down.
ACACATGACCATAGGCAGTGAAGTGAAGCTATCACACATGACTTACATTATAGGCTACCTGTTGAATTTCAACTAACTGGTCATGGAAACACACAAGGCATTTAGGACTCCAATACCCAGAACACACCGGTGCCTCCAAACATGGCTGCCACCCCCAGTTCACATCAACTTTAACCTACATGTACACCTTTACCCTAATACTGATCACACCTTTAACCAATTACATTCATCACACACACACACACACACACACACACAGACATATTTTGTACTCATGCTCTTTGCAATGTATCACTTATGTTTCTAATATACCAAATCTTGATATTCTGGCTGTTACGTCTGGATTTATTATTTTGGTCTTGTGCTTTTTTGATTGCCTGAGCACTGCCTGTTTCTAAATACCCATTTGCCTCTTAAATTTTGATTTGTCTGCCTGATCATTGCAATAAAAACTCTGCAATTGCTCCAACCTCTGTTTCCCAAGACATCACACATAACCCCTTTAAAGATGGTAGATTAGTGTCAACAACATTCCCAGTACTGATATCTGGACATTATGTTCTCCATAGTTTATCTCTATCAGTACTTGTTGTAGTTCTCATTTTTGACCAGCAGGTGCAGTAATTTACTGTGGGGCACAATTGTGTATATAAAGGAAGGTGTCCAAATTGAAAAAACATCAATCAATTAGCAACAATAACCTCTAGATGCATAAGTTGGTCAAACGTTACTGACATCATTTAACTTTTTAACTTACCTTTTATACATATTACAAAATTCTAGATTTTCTACCCCGAGCTTCCATTAGGTGGGTCAAAATAATTTCCTATAGAATTTCATGGGAAGCTTTCATCTCATCAAATGTATAGTGATACACATGTATTATTATTTAATTAATTATCAGGGCACCTTCCTTTTAAAGGTTAGGAGGAAAACTTTATTATATATACCAATTTATAACTGATAATTGGATTTGTAATTGGATTCAGTCTCAATCGGAGATCACTTGTACATGCTTTTCAGAGATCAGAGCCATGCACAGAATTATCACACCAGCGTAGACAATGTCTAACAGATATATGTTTATTGGCTAATACTACTAATAAAATGAAATATGAAATAATGAATATATACATATGAATAAGGTTTATGGAAATAGGAAAAGAGAAGGAAAATGAGTTTGGTGAATTGAGCATCATTCAGAATTAATGGAGATATATGGGGTGGACACTAAACCTAACTTTTAAATAACAACACGGTAATACAAACCAGCATCAATACTGCATATAAACACTGGAGCGTGTCTTACTAAAAGCACTTAATACAGAAAATAACCAACTGTTTACCCTCACAGCACATACATCCATTTAAATCTTTACAATAAAAGATTTCGTTCACCGCGGCTCACTGAATCTGGATCTGGGAATACGGAGCTAACTTCAGTCAGGAATAAGGAGCCAAACGAATCGGGAGCTGCGTGTAAGTAACCAACTTAAGTGTCTTCCGGAGAAGGGCTGTTCATACTGTGCGGTAAGCCACAACACTAGGAGCTATCAGCCAATAGCATTCGCTGACAGAAATGGCCATGAGCCTGCCCCCCAAACTGTCAAAACCACCCCCATCCAATACTCGAGCGCAAAAAATTCACTCAAGCGCAAAAAGCAGTTGAGGGTAATTCACATGGCGAGCGAGGACAACTGCCAAATCGAGAAGAAAAAAAACATTCGAAAATGCAAAAAAGGCGTTTTGACCGCGACATAATGATAAATACGCGTGCAGGACTTCTTTCTGTGATCACTAGTTTCACTATTATAAAAAGTGGATGAAAAGAGCAGAAGGCACCTACACCTGTAAGTGTCAAGCACAAAAGTGGCCCATGGGGCTGTGGTACAAAATACTTGACATTGCCACCCTGAATTCATACACCTCTTCATACACCACCTTGAATTCAAGAAGACAGAAACTATGTGGACAGCTATACACAGACTCATACTCACAGACACATGTGAGTCTAATGAGTCAAATTTTCAAAATGTTTTAGAAATGTTCAAATGTTTAAAATGTTAGGATGACATCATACTTTTGTGGACCAAAATATAATACAAAACCAAAATTGCAAAAGTGTCACAAAGACACATTAATTCTAACACAGGTCATTTTTGACCCACTTATAGAAGAGTTTTGGGTCCATTCACTGGTGCATCTAAGGTTCAAGAAAGTTATTGGTGACTCAAAAGAGGTAATTAGTATTTAATCTGAATTTTTAAAAAATGTATGGACATGTGAGATACATTTCCTCAGTTCACATTCCTACTGCCACATTTTTCATCCGAGTAGATGATAGGAGATATTTTCCAGAAGTCTTGAAAAGTTGGACAGTCTCTCTCTCTCTCTCCTTATATGCAAGTTTTATTATGGGTTCTGTTGAGTCTTCTGTTAACAGTCACGGCGTCTTGTTACCTTTTATGTTGCTGGCATCCACATAGGCTGCTACTGTAACCTTAAAGAGACATTTTAGTCCACAGAAAGGTCAAATCTTCAGTGTATTTGCAAAATATTCCATCCTTACATATCCGTACAGATTTTATAAAGTGTTCAAACTATTATGGATTATTTGTAAGTGCAATAATCTATGCAGTCTAAAATATACATTTACAATAGATATTTAATATAGTGTGTATGTTAGAATATACAATAACAAATGTATTATTTAGGGGGCACGGTGGCACCGCAGGTAGTTTGTATGTGCTACACAGCTCCAGGATTCTGTGGTAGTGCATTCAATCTTTGATGTTGTCTCTGTCTGTGAGGAGTTTGGTGTGTTTTCTGTATGTCCGGGTGGGTTTTTCGCAAAAAACACATGGTGGGCGAATTGGATTTGCCAAACTGTCCTGGGTGTGTGTGTGTAAATGAGCGAGAGTATGTTTAGTACACTGTGATGGATTGGAGCCCTGTCCAGGGGTATTCCTACCTTGTGCACAGTGATTCCGGGTGATTCCTTTAATACTGTTAATACTAAATAGTATTAAAGTTTATAAATATTTTTACATAAATTTTGTTACCTTTTTTTGTTAAATTATTAAATTCTTTTTGTGTGTTTTTCAGCTCTTATTATACTAATTTGACTATAAACAGTCGAATAGAATCTCAAAACATAAGGAAAACTGGATAGCAATTTGTAAAAATGTAATTATTCTTTTTCTATTTAGGGCTTTAATGTCAAACCAAACATCCGCTCATAGTAACTGTGGCCTTTGAAAATGTATCACAAACTCATTTCTGTTTGGCAGCTACTCTAAGCCAGCAGTTTCCAAGATTTTGTAACAGGAAGACACTTGCCAAATGTAACTTTGTCAGCTCAGTGTACAAATCCAGACAAACTGTGGTATAAACATGTTCTGTTTTTGAGCAACATGGCCTATTGGCTTCAGAATATAATTGTGCCAAATGTATGAATCCAGGCTAAATTGTCCTTGAATCGTTCATAAATCAAGATGGTGGTTATGCAGTCCACAACGTAGCTCTTGTTGCCTGGTGATCGATTTGTACTTATTTGGTTTAGTTCGAAGAGGAAACTTTATTCAGCACACTTTCCTCATCCGTGGCCTAAGGAGACTGCTCAGTAATTCAGCATAACACTGATGATTTGGTTCAGCAGAAGTTTGTAGATGTGGTAGATTATTGTTAAAATGATGCATGCTGAGAGATAGTGGACCACAGTTTTTTCTAGGGAGAGCTGAGAATTGGAAAAAGGAAACGTGTAAGGATGAGTGAAGCGCATTGTATGTCCTAATCATAGAGCTATGTCTGTGTAGGCAGATGGAGTAAACTGGAAAAAAAACTGATTGGAACCTAAAATAGCACTACATTCAGACCTGCAGTGAGGATATGTTTTTACATAGCTGAAAAAGACAGATGTTTAGATTAAGTCAAAATCACAGTAACTTGAAATGGTTCTTCAAATAATGACTACGTATAACAAATTTGCTCTCTCTTCTCACATTGTTACATGTTGGGTGAGGAAGTCTGGGGTTCAGTTGGTGTTCTAGTTCATCCCAATGGTGGTTATTGGTATTGAGGTCAGGGCCCTGAACAGGACACTTTAGGTTTTCTGCACAGCTGTGGGCCTCTTGGGCCTGGAACAGGTTCAGGCCTTTTAGTTTCAGTTGAAAAGAAACTGTAATAATCCAGCATGCAAAGACATTCAGTACAATTGTCTGCTGCCAACTTTGTAGAAGTAGATGGATGTGATATTTAGGTGTCTATATAGTTTACATATCCCTTAAATAAAGATCTGCCAAAAATGCTCTAATATGCTGACTCGAGTACTTGACGATAAACAGAAATTCAATCCAAAAATGTGCCATAATTTTACAGTTTATGGGAAAACTCTTTGGCACAGATTTTCACCTTGCTCTGTTAACAGATTCAGGGTTGTCACATTTTTGCTCCAGTGGTATGAAGCTAATTGCCTTACTGCAGTATTCAGCAGTTAGCATTCTTTGAGGCTAATATCTCAGCTGAATGCACTTATTGAAACTTGCTGGCAATTTTGACCCAGTAGCTAACTCTCTCCTACCACACAATGGCTTGCCTACTTACCACACACAGTGCCTCCTGATGCCATGCCCAGATAAACAATTCACACACACCAAGACAGCCACATTATGCTTAAGATGTGATTTATAAGACCAGCTCACCTTCTTCCATTGCTCAGTGATCCAGTTCTGATGTGCCCATTGTAGGTGCTATTGGCGGTGACTCGCAACATACTGTGATGTGCTGTGTGTTTACATCGGAACCAACATTCGCAATTTGAGCTATAGTAGCTCATCTATAGAAACAGATAACACCGGCCAGCCTTTGCTCACTGAAAATTGTCAGTGAGTCTTGGGCACCCATGACCCTGTCACTGGTTTTCCTTTCATGGACCACTAGACTGGAAACACTCCACAAGAGATGCAGTTTTGGAGATAACCAAGTCACCTAGCCATCACAAATTGTCCCTTGTCAGTTTGCCCATTTTATTCTGCTCCCAACACATCAACTTCAAGGACAAAGTATTCACTTCCTGCCGAATACGTCACACCCACTGCCAGGTGCAACTGTAACAAGATAATGCTATTTTCTTCACCTGTCAGTGGTCATTATGTTATTACTGATGGGCGTATAGTTACTCTTGATGTTTGGATTGTATGTGAGACAAGTCAGCTCTTGTTATTACTTACATTATTAGAGTCTTAAGCAGTCTGTCATCAGTCTTTCTTTTCTTTAATCAATAAAACCAAACAAAAATGCTGCTCGTCATGTTCCCGAGAACTGCTGAAGAAGTCTCCTTGCGCCAACAGTTACAAAGCACTGACACCTGAGACTCCTTTCGACATGTTAAACAAGTAAAACATGAAACATGTTAAACACATTTCCTTTAAGGAAACTTTACCATGTAAACAAATACATAGTTTTCTTTGTTGCCGAACAGGTTCTTAATATTTCAAGATTCAAAGTTTTATTTGTCACATACATAGTCATACACGGTACAACCTGCATTGAAATGGTATTGACCGTCATCCACAGAATATGAGCTAGGAAAGAATAGGTAAAAGAAATACAACAGAATAAAATAAAATAAAGTAAGTAAAAAAATAGTAATAGAAAGGTACAATAAAATTAAATAGGTCCTTAAAGTATATCTATAAAATCTAAAATAAAAAGTCTTTGTTGGAGAGTTAGTGTGTGGTGGACTTGTCTTTGTACTCAGTCAGGGCTCGGACAGCTTGCGGGAAGAAGCTACTCCTCGTTCTCTCTGTGTTCGCCTTTAGGGTGCGAAAGTGTTTTCCAGAACATAGCAGAAATAAAAGTCCATTGTTGGGATGACTGAGGTCCTTCACAATCTTCCTGACTCTGATCCAGCACCGCTTGCTGTAGATAGTCTGCAGTTCAGGAAGCTCGGTCCGGGTGATACCGGACCCTGGAGGGCCTGTCTGTCCTGCTTGGTGCTGTTTCCGAACCAGGCTGTGACGTTCCCCTTGAGGATGCTTTCAATGGTGCAGGAATAGAAGTTCTGCAGCACCTTGGAGGGCAGTCTGAAGTCCCTTAAACGTCTGAGGTGGTAGAGACGCTGATAGGCCTTCTTTGTGACTGCATTGATGTGGCAGGTCC
>JAOVVF010000042.1:6004536-6017817 GCA_028565595.1 Duopalatinus emarginatus | reverse complement strand
CTCCTATTTCGTTATTTTCATGTAGTTTTTAAATGAAATAAAGGTAGTTTCATATTCTATTCTCATTCTCTGTATTTCATTTATTTGGAGTTACCTTTAGGCTATAGTCTATAATCCCACAGTGTTTTGTTTTAGCCGCCCAGTCCTGCCCGCAGATAAATACAAACCGGTTTGTAACACCTTTACTGTCTCCGTACTGAAGATTCACTTCAATGACATACAGAAAACCCTAACTGGACTTCAGTGTGATGTGTTTTTTTCTACCGATGAAGTGAAATGGATTCTTTCACGAAGCAACAGAAACAGCACTGGGTGAACTAATGTTTTATGTTAAATGTGGGGGGGGGTTCAAACGAACAATGATGAAATGTGAAGGAGACACGTCCCTCTCAGATTGAAAGGTGGTGACGCCTATGGTTTGAATCCAGTCGTTATGAACCTGTATGAGTATCTCACTAGAAATGCTGTCACTAGCATGTACTGGACTTTTGACTCACCCTGTTCTTTTCCAGAATATTTGCTCAACATATACTTCTCCAGGACCCAGTTGCAACCAAATTTTAACTTTGTTTTAAGGTGTTATGGCATCAGTATTTTTATGGCATACTCACACTACGCCCACTATGTGCTCAAGTTCTGGTTCCGAAAGCACACTTACATCATCATGATGTGACGTGCTGTGTTGTAGAATGTCAGGCTTGCACAACACAGTCAACTCTATACACTCAAAGGAATTTGACATCCACATTTAAGTTGTGAAACAGTGAAACACACACAGTAGGGGGCAGTGAACACACTTGCCCAGGGTGGTGGGCAAACCTGGGCAACCTTGGGAGCAGTTAGGCTATGTGTCTCGAACCAGTGACCGTAAGCACAAGCGCATGGCTGCCTCCATACTTCAAGTGAGACATGAAGAAGATTTTTTAAAAATGGTGAGCTTTTGCGATTTAGTAAGAAATTTTACGTCTGTATGATGTTACTACATTATTCCGACCTTCTCTACCAGTGTTGTCAAAAAGCTGATCATGGGTTCCAATGTAAAGGACGCATGGAATTATGTGGACTGGTACAACGTTTGAAATTGGACATATTGAATTTTTAGCAAAGAAAGCACAAATACTGTTGGGAGGTAGGATAGAAGGTAAAAATGCTAATTTACTGTTTGGACATCTTGGGAAGTTCATCCACCACCTCGGTGACAGAACAGAGAAGAGTCATGATGCATGTCTTCCTTGTGCTCTGAAAGATGGTAGGGCCAGTCGGGCAGTGCTAGACAAGCTGGGATATGCTGGGAATTTTTTTTCACTGTGCTATAATGTATATGTGACTGTATTCTGGGAGATAATGTGTGCCTCCAGCCTGAATGATATGCAGGCACCATGTATATTTGCATACAATTGTTTGTACACGTGCTTGGTTTTTTTTTTTGGCATTTATTCCTAAGGTGAAGCCAGGCTTGTGGATATCTGGAATTGTTGGGCTTGTCTGTATTTTTTCATGTTTTTAATGGCAGGCCATTTTACAACAAGTGTAACACGATTAACTCCTAATGATTAAAGTCATTTTTTAAAGTCATTACATCAATATCTGTAATCACTATATAAGTAGACAGTCAAGTTGGCGAGTATAAACTTTTGACCCACAAAGATTTTGATGTAGTAAATAAGAGCAGAAATAAACCAGTGTCTGTCTGATTACTCTAAAATGATGTGAACAAAATGCATGTATTTACCAAAATAACTATATGGCAACAGGAAAAGTGTGTAGTTGAATCTGAATCTCTTTAGCCCAGGTGTATACACATGGTCTTAATTCTAAATGTTCTGGATCATTGAATTTATACGATTCATGCAAAAACAAGCTAAACCATTTTGTATGTCAAAAGCTTAAAATAGATAAAGTCGGCTATCCAGAACCGTTAGTAGCTCTGATGCAGCTGCTGGGAACATCTGCCCAGGCTCGGCATCATTCCTGAGCTTTTGGCTCTAAGAGCTCATTTTCTCTGGGAGCTCAGTGGAGCTGAAAGTGAAGGGAGGAAGTGTGAAAGAGTTGCCGACTTCACATCTGTTACTACCCCTCGTCCCTCTCACAGTCTGCCCCCTCCTGTGTGGCCTTGTCTGACAGAACACAACTGCTGTGGCTTCCACCTTTTAAGTACAACCTTATGAACTCATATTGCTTGGATTTTGGGGTCATTACACAAATTTCGGGCTGTGCACATGTTTGGGTACAGCATGATGGCTCATGCTGTTATAGAAAAATAATTAACAGTGGGGTGATGTGATGATATCCAGTGCAAAGTGGAGTAACTGATACCTCCCTAAAGATAATTCTTTACAAATAACAGTACATCTGGAAATATTTTTATTCCTCTTATAGCATAGTAATTATAATTTTTTATTATTATTAACCACTTAAATTTACACCAAGATAGGAACATTTACGTTATCACTTGTTATAGGAGCTGTAAACGGTCATTCACTCATTACCTTGTCTGCTGTGGTCTTGGAGGAGTCAGCCAAGGAACCAACCATGTGGCTGAAAGGTTGCCTGCAAGGCACCTAACCCCCAATTGCTCCCCAGGTGCCGTGGATAGGGCTGCCGACCGCTTCGGGCACATGTGCTTACTGTTGCCTAGTGTGTGTTCAGTGTGTGTATACGTACAACCACGAACAGTATTAAATGCTTTGCCTGTCTGATAGGGCGTGTCATGACTTGGCTCAAAAGTCATTGCAAAAAGAAGGATGCAGTGCTTAAAGTCAAACATAATGCTTAATCTATTGCCACAAAAACCATAAGCAAAGGCAAACAAAACCGAAACGGTAGAGTGTGGAAATCTGTAAAGTCAGTAATGTAAAGTGAGTGCCTGGATGTGTGGATAGTGGAATAAAGTGTTGCATGCCGGAAAACAAAAAGGGAGAAAAGAGAAAGCTCCCACGGGTAAAGGGGAGGACTGCTTTTAACAACATGGAGACACCGGGCCCAGGTGTCGCCAATAATGATGGGCTGCGACCACACCTGTGAAAAGACACAAAACACAGAGACAAGACAAAATTGCAGGCAGGACCATCAGGCCATCACAGGCGGGATGAGAAAAGATTGACCCCCGCAGCTCCATCCTTTACTCCTTCATAGCAGATGGATAGACAAATTAACCAATAAACAGCAGGTAAAGCATTCAAAAGCCAGGTCCCAATTATCAGGTGATCCCCCATCAGGTGGTCAGTGAAATACTACAGGAGCAAGGTGGTCAGTCCAGGTGATCAGTGAAATCCTACAAGAACCAGAGCGAGAGGGAGAGGAAAAAAATGGGAGAAAACGAATACATGGCATGGAGTAAATAATACTCCATCCCACTTAAAAACTCCACATCCCTAACAGTGCTGTATGTGTGTGTGTGTGTGTGTTTTACTGCATGCATGGATTAAATGCAGAGGTCAAATTCCTTTGTGTGCAACAACAGTGGTCAATGAGTGGTTCACTTTCATGTAAATTAAATGACACAAAAAAATGGAAAATGACCAAATGTATGTAGTAAGTCCTTGTGTGAGCACTCACAATTGTAACACTGATGTATTCAATTTGTTTATTTCTTCTGCTATTAATGACAAGATCTGCATCTAACAACCCTGCTATTATGTCATTCTGTCATTTATTTTAGAGTTTCCTCCTTTCCACCACCTATTAAATCCTTAATAAAAACCCCAGGTCACTGCACCTCAGCCATATCAGTCTAACAAGCAACATCTAGACAGTGACTAATCATCTCCTCCTCAAATACTTTCCTCACTCGATTAATGACTTCCAGTATACCAAGAGTATTTTTCCGCAGTCAAAATTTCCCAGCACTTCTGAGACAATCCTTCTGACATGTTGGGTTTATGCGTCATGCTGAATTTTGACTGGAGAGTGTCAGGATAGTGGCTTAGATAGTTACGCCTGATCCAAATGCTGCCCACAGAGACTCTCTGAACAGAGTCAGTGTTTACTGAGCCGTGAGCCGTTTACTTGTGGTGCCACAAACAGACCGCAAGGAAATCAGCTCCTTGTCTGTACTTGCATATGCTACAATCTACCCTAAATCTCTGTACATTCTATATTTTGTGAATATGCATAGACTTTCTCTTTTCCTTGACATTTCTCTTTAGGATTATAAATCAGGATTATGCTTTGCCTGCTCTCTGTACTGCATTGTCCTCTATATATCATTCATACAAGTGCATTTTTTATGCATTCAGTATCCTCAGCCGGGACGTGTGTGATGGCATATTGTCTTGTTGGAAGAGGCCAAACCCATCAGAATAAATGCAGGACATGAGATGGTGTCAGAAAGGAGGCACAAGTAGCGTTCACCTGTCAAAGACGTTTGTAGACATACCGGGGGTCCCATGGATTGCCAGCTGAACAAATCAAATACCCAAGGCCATTACCAGCCTATGTATTTTGCACAAAATTATCTGTACCATTTTCTTCTGGCACTTCAGAGCTAGTTAGAGTTACAAGTTACAGCATGTTAAAACACTTTTTAGTGAACTTTGGTGGGTCAGGATTACTGATATAATTCTCTTTTTTTCTCTTTAATTTAGAGTTAATAGAAAAAAAACAGTAAAGGCTATTCTATAATATGTAGTCCTAAATAACATCTAGACATCTAACATCTAACATCTATAGCTAGAGAGAAGGAAACTATGTCCTGACTGAGTATTGGCAAAACCAGTCATTAGCACAGAGAACACCTACCTCATTAAATCTTACTTTGTTTTTAAAAGTGTTTGTTAAAGGCAGAGTTTTTAAAGTAAAGTTAATTGACCTGAGGACTGAGGTCACCAAGGGCTGTTGTAAATAGTCCAGATAAGGATGCTGCAGAAGGTGAAATATTAAATCAAGAATTCATACACTCCAGCATGCCTAGTAATAAGAAACATGGTTTTGGACCGGAACTGTCAGACTGTGAGTCATAGAAAGGGAAAAAGAGTTTACTTATAAAATGGATGGCTGTCACTCATACCTCTGGTTTTACAAGCTGATAGGCTTTCTAGAACATTGGGTGCTTGCTAGAGTTTTCATCTCTCCATCATCCAGCATGTCTAAAATGATATTCAGGCTTTACTACAGTCTCACACATCCAGGTTCTTAAATCACATGAAAGATATGATGGTTAGGACACGACTTTCCTTGTATGAAATTAAATAAAATCTGACCACCCTGCCCTTGATTGTTTAAATCTCTATACACTGATCAGCAAACCACAAAACCACTGACAGGTGAAGTGGATAACATTGATTATCTCATTACAGTGAGAGCCCTCAAGAGCTGGGGTAGGGAGGGGGGGGGGGTTTGTCTCACAGATGTGCGTGGGGTGAAAACTTGAACAACTGGTCCAAGATCCACAAAAAGATCTGTTAGAAACGTCTTGGTCCCAGTTACCACAAATATCTTTAGAAGTCCATGTCTTGATGGGTGAGAGCAGTTTTAGCAGGTTTTAATGATATGTCTGATCAGAGTGTATTTCTCATGTTGTTGGATTGTATTTAGCATTTTTTTATATTTTATATATACTTGCTGGCCCCACACTGACAGTCCAGCTTTTTTGGCTTTGGACTGTGACTGATATAATCAGCCATCACAAGAAAATTAGAACTGCAATGACCAGTTTTTACCCTCCTTAATGAACAGTAACTAAATTTGACAGCGTAGTCTTATGAAGTTCTTGGTTACACATTTGCACTCTTTTCTATATAAGCTCACTGTTATAGAAAGGATTATTTCCAACTCCACTATCCATTGTCAACCAAATGAAGTTGGGTTCCCTTCTGAGTTTTCTGAGTTTCTTGCCACCATTGCCTCTGGCTTTCTCATTAGATATAAAATATGTAGTTATATCCGGATTTCATATTTCTGTAATGCTGCTTTGGGAAAAAGTCAGTTGTTAAAAGTGCAATATAAATAAAATTAAATTTGAATTGAATCATATGTTATTATTAGGTCATTATACTCTCAGCGAGATGTGAAGCTGATCCCAGTATTAAACTGAAGGCCTAAAGAATTGTACTCACTGTCTGTAACGTGTTACTATTATGAAACATTATGGGTGAGTCATATGTGGTCTTCTCACAGGCATAAACCGATCACACATACACATAGAAACACAGTCACTGAAGGAAATTGAGGCAGCAGTATTGCTGGTAGCTTGTTTATTTTTTTTGTATGTCAAGTTTTTTTTTCAACCACACACAACTTCTGTCATTTTGTCCTTTGTGTATTTTGAATGGACAATATTTGATTAAACTATTTCCTTTTATTTCTGCTCGAAAAGCATTTTGAAAGAAGTCAATCTAGTGTGTGTTGAACCAAAAGTAATCACTTTACATGTTACTGATCAGCCTGTTCTTCATGCTGGTTGTTGGTTCAATAATTAGTAAAAACTATCCACATTTAGCTAATACAAAGTCATGGATTTCTTTCAGAAAGCCACTGCTGGGTGGGATATAATCTTTTTACCACTGCTGTCAGAGACCAGTGCTAACCTCTTTAAAACATTGATCCTTTATTTTTTCCAATATCATCTCGCAAAGATAAGCTGTTCAGTCAAGTTGCAATTTCCGTAATGGGTTTTTCACATAGTGTAGAGGGCACCTCATTATAGACAAACCAAATTCAAACGGGAACCGCAGATCTCACCGGGTTTCACTTTTATTTTGTACATTTTTGAAATGGTTCTTAATGAGCGGGCTTGTAGAGACATGGTTTAGTCTGGAGGAGAAACGTTTTCGATTTCAAAACGGATTCCTTTTTTTTCCAGCGAAGGTCTGATTGACCTAATTGCAGAAAGCGATCTAACACAGGGGTGGAGTGGGGGTGGGGGTGAGAGGAGTTAAGTCTCATTCAGAAACACAAATCACAGGCATGTTCACCAAAGTCTTTAACTCCCAGAATAAATGGTGTGATTGTGAAGGCGCTGCAGGCCTGATTTATTCTCAGCTATGTAATAACTTTTGCTTTCTACTCCTTTTTAAAAATCTCCTTGATCAGGAGAGAAGGTTGAAAAGTCTATTTTCTGTGTGAGGATTCTATGTTTGGCGTTTTAGTAATGCTTGTCTGAGAAGTAGGAAAGGTTTCCCAAATCTCATCACACCTTTCATAGGCATCTCACACCTCTGCGGGGAATAGACAGGAGAGAGGTGGGGAAAAAAATATTGAAATATAAACAGAAGACAGACAGCAAGCAATAAAAGGGGTGGAAATGGATAGAAGACATGGACAGGCGACAACAAGGAGACACAATGCAAAACAATAGCATCTACAATAAAGGAGCCAATAAGACTCTGGTGTATGCAGTGCTCTGGTGTGTGAATGCGATGATAAATAAAGTGTGTCAGAAAACACACAGTGCTCCCTCTATAATCTTTTGTTCAGATATGAAGGAAGCATGCACCATGTTGCCTGTGACACTCAGTCAGGCTTGTGTGCCTTCTTATCTTCGCTGGGGCAGGAGTATCCTACTGAGAGCAGCGTCATGTTTCTCTGTGTGCCTTAAGCTTTACCGAATGAGAGAGGTGAAGGTTTTTTATTTTTTTTATATTTTTATTTCAAGGCCTTTTCAGCGTCTTTTAGATTGAAACTGACTCCTAGACGTTCCATGTCTGCTGTTTTGAATGGGCTTAAAACAGTCTTGGACATGATTTCCCAGAGCTAAATGAAGGGAACGTACTGCAGCTTGGTGTGCGATTGTGGTTAGGCACACAGTAGGCAAAGCTTCACTGATTGACGACGGTTTGAAGTTGTCGCGCCTGTGTGTGCTGTCTTGGACGAGGCTGCATCATGCTCCTGGACTGATGTTGTTAGATCACAAAACCACACATTTGCTGCATTTAAAACAGCTGGATGCTAGCTTTATTTATGAAGACTCGCTCGAACTGGATTAGGAATGTTTGCGGATTGGGAGCCGTAGCGTTGTAAGGAAAGTAGGAACGAGAGCAATGATCTCAGGGAATGGGAGGAAATCTTCTCCATCCAATCCTACCCCAGGGTGACTGTGCACACAACCAATTTCAGGCTCATGCTTCAAATTAATACAATTCCACTTAAACCCCGAAACTAATCTAGATAACTAATTCACCATCATAGGCTCAGACTTAAGGTTGTGGTTGTTGTTAGGGTTATGAACTGGGTGTGCACTTGTACCTTATATTAGGATCTAATTTGTAAACAAATGTCACCCTTACACACATTTCTCATGAGGTAAACCTCAGTTCACAATGAAGTGCCAGAAAAACCAGTAGAGGCAAGTCTGTGAAAAATACTGGAGCTGGTGGCTCCGTAATGGTATAGGGTTTGTTTAGCTGGTATACCATGGGACCCCTGGTACATCCACAAACATTTTTTAAAGTTGAAGGCTGTGCGTGTGTGTGTGTTTGTGTGTGTGTCATTTTATGACAAAGTTAAACCCATTCAAGTTAAATCTTGGATTTATTTTGATAGGTTTGGCCTCTTCCAACAGGCCAACGTGGACACAAAAGTTTAGAGACCCTGAATTATAGTGAGAAGAATGCTCAATTGAGTTTGGGGTTTTGCCATTTCCACCCAAGTCACCAGATGTTAGAATACAACATAATTGTGGACCATTCTGCAGCAAGTATGGTTTTCAATTGCCTACAGAATATTTCTGCAATCTCGTAGAGCCCATGGCTCATGGGAATTCTTCCAAATTTTAGACTGGTGTACCAGTTTCTCTGGCACTTCAGTGTGTATATAAATCAGACAGTCAGGTTTGAGGCAGTGTCCATATAAATATAGATATAATAAATCTGCATTATTATTATTAACTCATTAATACAGCTAGACATCGTCACATATGAAGGAGTGAGATTCATTCATAAGCCAGTGCAAATTTATGTAGAGCTGTGAATCGAAACAGCATCATGTTTATCTCACTTTGTCAGATGATTTTCTGCAAACAACCTAGCAAATAAACGTTAAGAACATTTCTTAAGAGAAGCAAGTAATAAACGGTAAAAGTTCCTTATTAGCTCAGCTTAACTGTCCCTCATAAAATCAAAACAAATATTGTAAAATCGAGTCCTTGTTCTCCTGCTGTGAGTTTTACATCCAAATACTGCATAAGTGCTTTGCCAATTTTTCTATTTCCTTGTGGGATGTTGAAAACTAACCCATGCTTCTTTCTGACTTTTCTTCAAAAACACATTTTAGTCATAATTAGGAAAGTTATGAAAGATGATGATGAAAGTGAACTATTTGCCTACTGTGCTTGCACACAGAGGAATGTGACCTCCGCATTTAACCCAGTGAAACACACGCACACACCAGTGAACACTAGGGGGCAGTAAACACACTTGCCCGGAGCGGGGGGCAACCCCTAAACCACGGCGCCAGGGGAGCAGTTAGGGGAGTTAGGTGCCTTGCTCAAGGGCACCTCAGTCGTGTCTTGCCCTGGGCGGGGATCGAACCCACAACCTTCCGGTCAAGGGACCGGTTCCCTAACCACTAGGCCACGGCTGCCTGGCTGATCCTTGTCAGTATCAGGCACGTCCCCATGGACAGAGATCCCGGACAGATCCGGGACACATCGAAGATACTATGCTGTCTGACGGTTGGCTAAGGAACATCTGCAGATCCCTCAAAAACAGCTAGATTCTATAGCTGCTAGATATTGCTAGCTAGATAGTGTGGGCTGACCTTCCCAGCCTGTTGGCACGTGGAAAAAAAAGAATAAATGCTTGAATGAATGAATATTTAACAATGCTCTAACCTTTTGTCTTGAGTATCACTGGGGGTTTAAAGTCCTAATTATGGAGGAACAGACCTCATTTTACCCCTTGACCAATACTATGTCCCTGAAAGCAAGAATGCATGTGTTGTGCACTCACTGTATTTTTTTACATGGACAGCATGCTGTATGTAAATGTGTGTATATGTATACATGCATGCGTTATTATTGTATATTGACCTAAGCTTATAAACACACACATGACTCCGGGCTTGGGTTTTGTTTGAGCTCTCCGCAGCCACTCCTGCCAGAAATTGCTTTTCTTGTCACGTGTCCATCAAACCAAACATGTACCTCTCTCTCTCTCTGTGTGTGTGTGTGTGTGTGTGTGTGCACATGCGCGTGTGTGTGTGCCCATGTATACCACAGACTGTTGGAATTACAGGTCATCTAGCTATGCAAGCTCACTTCATGGTGGATTGCTTTTGCACCCTGTATCTCTGGCAAAGCCCTAAACCCAGCATGGAAACAAGTGGTGTTTTCTATGAAATCTGAGTAAGCACCTGCATCCTCCCATTTAATAATTACATGCTATTTAATCAGATTTCTCCACTTGTACTGGTGCATCTACCCAAAGAGAGCAAACCAAATTACACCATCATTTGTCTGGTGATGATATATTATTTACAGGCTCTGTCTCTCTCTTGCTCTCTCTCTCTCTCTCTCTCTCTCTCTCTTTCTCACACACACATACAGAACCATTTTTCCTTATGCATAGAAATTGTAAATTGTAAATGGGCCCTGTTGGCTGCAATAACCAGCAATTCAGGGCCCTTTAATGATGTTGTTGGTCTTAGAAACATTTAAAAGGAGACCTGCATGTGGGCCAGCTCTCATGTAGGTCTGTGACGGTTCCCTTTTGTTCATATTTCAGTTTACTCCATTGAGGCATTGAATGGTTACTATGATGGGATCAGCCATAATTTGTATGCAGTATGTGGATGTGAAATATTTGGGTTCCTTTAAGGACATTTCAGTTTACAGGTTTAGTTTACATAGGATTAAAGGTTTAGTTTACATAGGATAAGAGAAAAAATAGCCAGGTGCACTTAACACACATTGTGTAAAACACACACACACACACAGTATAATATTACAGGCTACTTTTGGACCTGTGGGGTTGAGGACATCTCTGAATCTGAAGATTAAGTTGAGTGGTTTGTGTTGTGCCTCTTCTGCACTGTGATAATCTAATCCATGTCCACAGCAATGCCACTGGAATTGCAGATAGATTTGAAAAAACAGAATTACATATTAAACGTACACTGTTGCCTCCTGACTCGACCCAAATAGGACATTATTACATGTATATATGTATATATCACATGAGCAAATATAAGAATGACAAAAATATTCTTTACCTTATATAATATACTGTCATTATAAAATAAGCACTTTTAATAACCATGAGAAATCATGTTCTTTACATCACTTCCTGCTCTACTGAAACCTAAAACATTCTAGAACAGAAGAGATTTTACCTATTAGGAAGCTGAACAATAAACCAAATGAGGTTAAAAAAAAAAAAGCTCCTATTTTGTTGTTGCTGCTAAAATTGGAAACAAGGTCAGTGACGGTTCAAAGGTTAAGGCTCTGGGTTACTGATCAGAAGGTTAGGGATTCAACCCAGCACAGCCAAGCTGGCACTGTTGGGCCCTTTAGCAAGGTCTTTAACCCTCATTGCTCCAGGGATGCTGTACTATAGTCACGCTCAGACCAAAACTTCATAACAAGTTGTGCTGTCACTGTGCTGTAACGTGTGACAAATAAAGGTGTCATTTTAAAATGGTGTCACACTTCACACAGCAGAGAAAATAAACCATTTTGTCATATTTGGGAAGCCACTACTGGAATGTAGTTAGTCATGTTTCTGGTGACAAAGAAAATAAAGCCAATAAAAAAAGTCAATATTCATTTTAAGCTGGATTTAATGTAGTGGGACGTCCATGAAACTACTGCAGTGTGAACAAAACAATTCAATCCAACTGTTTTCTTCAGAAACATGTTCATCTGAACCTGAAATATTTTTATTTGTTTCATTTTACTGGATAATTATACTCAAATAAAAATCTATGCTGTAAATGCATACCGATATTCCAGTCTCATCTTTTCCCAGCAGTGGGATTGGATTTGCTTTCTGCCATCTATGCAATCTTAAACCCGCTCATACACACGTCCAGTCCCCCTGCGGTGAGCAGAAAGTATCGATTGTCATGCTCTCAGATCTCAGACTGTGAAAAAGAAGCTCTTACCCATCCTATGCCAGGCCCTGATTCCTGCTGGTTCACCTCCCAGTGGGGTTCAGCCTTGATCAAGAGCTTTACTGTAACATTCACACTGAATCCCCAGTGGGACACTTTTAACTCTGCTTCAGGTGGAGCACAGACTCAGCTCTTCAGGATCTGTTCAGTCTGCCTTGGAATAAAGTATATTAAATCAAGCACCAAGGTGAGGAAGCATAAATTGCTGATAGCATCATTTTCACAAATAAACTATAAACTTTGAAAGCTAAAGTTGTGTCTTCTTATTCATCTACACATACACATGTCTGTAAGGATTTAAACAAGCAAGAGCAATTGGTTGCGTAACTTGAGTCTTACAAATTATAATGAATTTGTTAGTGAGACAATATTGGTACTCTGGGAATAAAAAAAGCTAGCATAAAGAACAGAACAACAGGTGATGGTAAATCAAACGTGTATCAGGCAATCTACAAATACAGTCTCACAATGTGCTAGACTAGAAAAGGAATAGAAGTGCCTGAAAAACTACTGCACAAGTCCAATACTTTGTAGGTCCCCTCTGGGGCATGCACTCCACAAGCTGGCGGAAATATTCTGTAGACAATAAACAACATACTTCCTGCAAAAGTATGTCCACATTTCTGTTATATTCCGAGGTGTAGGATTTCTGTGTTGAATGGCATCCCAGGTGTGTTTGATAGCATTGAGATCTGGTGACGTAGGTAGGAGTGGTAAAGTCCCAAACAGATAAGTGTTTCTCTAACCATAATGCGGCATCTCTGGATGTGTGTGGTGGCACATTTGTCTTGTTGGAAGAGGCCAAGCCTATCAGAATGAATGCAGGACATGAACAGGTGTAACTCATTAGAAAGAAGGTACACATAGCGTTCACCTGTCAGAGACGTTTGTAGAAGTAGGGATCCAATGAAATGTCAGGTAAACGAACCCCATACTATTATAAAGCCACCGGCAGCCTGTGTATTTTACATAGGCTTGTCTGTACCAGTTATTCTTGCATTTCAGTGTATACTGTTTACACAATTCAGTTCAATTGTATTTGAACTATTTATTTTATTTTTATTATTTATTTGTGTGTTTTTAACAATGGGAATTATGTGCACACATACAACCAGAAAATGTGTTATACTTTTAGCAAGTCAGATTTTGTTGAATTTTGTTAACTGTTAAAAAACTGATGGAATACTGATGACATACAGACTAAAGCATAGGCATTAATGGTACTGGAAAATA
>JAOVVF010000042.1:5984120-5999603 GCA_028565595.1 Duopalatinus emarginatus | reverse complement strand
GTTGAGATACAAGTATGCAAATACACACACACACACACACACACACACACACACACACACACACATACATATATATATATATACATATATATATATATATATATATAGACCAGACGCTGCCGGATCAGCTTCACTGCAGTCTGGAAGAGACCACTGTCAGGAGAAACATTTTATCTTAGAATAAGTGTGATCAGTCAAAAGCTTAGTATTGATTTTCTGCAATACTAAGCTTCTGACCAAAGCAAAATAAATGACTAAGTGCCGCATTGAATAACCGAATGATTTTTCCCTTTAATCTGTCACCTATCTGTCTACATGAATGAGTAACAACAACTTAAAGGAAAAACAGTGACTCTCCTATATTTTGAATGGGATTTATTTATTATTTATCTATTTAGAGTCCATGCCAAGGCGTATTGAAGCTGTTCTGGCAACATCTGGTGGCCCAACACCTTACCAAGACACTCTATGTTGTTTTTTCCTTTAATTTGTCACCTGTCTGTATACACTGATTAGTCATAACATTACATCCACCTCAAAAACAGGTTCTAAAACATCTCTGACCTATCGAGACATGGACTCCACAACGTCTGAAGTTGTACTGTGGTATATGTGACCTAGATATTAGCACCAGATCTCCTGGATCCTCTGTGGAATCAGACCGGACAGGCTTGACTTAATCATCAATGAGCCAGAAACACTAAAACCACAAAACCCTGACAGGTGATATGAATAACATTTATTATCTCATTACAGAGGCACCTGTCAAGAGGTAGGATATATTGGGCAGGAAGGGACCAATCAATTGTCAGGGCTGATGTGTTGGAAGCAGGAAAAATGGACAAATGTAAGGAGTGATTTTGACAAGGACCAAATTGTTGGTTGGTTGGTGTGTGGTACAGTGGTAACATCATTGGGTTTCCATGTGTGAGACCTGGGTTCGATTCCTGATCTGGGCAGCTGGTCTGTGCTAGACCAATAAGGGTCTTTGGGCAAGACTCCTAACACTATGTTGGCCTACCTGTAATACCAGTAACCTTGTAAGTCGCTCTGGATAAGAGTGTCTGCCAAATGCCATAAATGTAAATGTTATGCCTAGACGACCGGACCAACAGATCCTGAGGAGTGTTCACAGTATGCAAAATGTGCTCCAAGAAAGGACAACCAATCAACCAGCAACAGCATAATGGTCATACAAGGCCTCACTGATGTAATTGCGGTTGAAGGCTAACCTGTCTGGTGTGATCCCACAGAAGCACCACAGAAGGACTGGTTGCTAAAAAATTGCTAAAGATACCACAGAACACCTTCAGAGCTCTTGTGGAGTCAGTATCTTGACAGGTCAGAGCTGTTTTGCTGGCTCTTTGGGATAATTCACAGTACAAAAAGTAAATTTTTAAAGTTTCTGTGCAAATGTTTGACTCATTACACGAATATATCTCCAGTATTAATATCTCATATGCTGATGTGCTGAAAAACCTTTGCTCAAGGGTTTGCATGGCTAAAAGTATCTACTGGCTTTGCACTGAGCAAACAGCTTTACTTTTACTATTACTGGATTAAATGTCCATTGTAGATATACAAAAATAAAGCCCACACAAAACTTTAAATATTCAACTTTGGAAGTCTTTTCCAAACATATCCTGGTACGTCAAAGCAGGTCGCAAATTTTCAGCAGAACTGACTGACTATCAAATTATTTGGTATTTCTGAGCAACTGTATATTTGCATCCTGATCTTGATATTTCTATGTAAAGTGAAACGTTGTAAATGTCACAGTCTCCTGGGGAAACTTGCACAGGGAAGTTAGGCGATGAATATGTATGCATGCTTTATATTGTATGCCACAGGCAATGGAGGAAACTAGTACAAAACACTGTGTCACGAGTAAAGGTGCAAATAATTCATGAAAATAAACATACTCAAATAATAGTAAATATGTTGTCTGGTGAAAACCCAGCGGAGTAATTACTTAATAAATTGCTTCCCATAAGTCTCAAGGTGACAACAAAAATGGTCATACATGTGTTTTATTCCCCAAGGGAAACTAGCAGCTTACATACACATAAACACAGTACAAATGTGTATACACAAAATAAATTAATAAATAAATTACTTAATTAAAAAGCATAATAAATAAAATAAAACTAAATAAATAGAAGATATATAAAAAGGATTTACACAATAGAAAAATAGAAGTATATTTAGAGAGTTCTAAATATAAATATAGAAGTATAATTAGAGAGTTGTGTCATTGCAGTAGGCTTACTCACTGCATGTGCTATTCTGAAGTCAACATCACCTCCATTATCTCTAGTACCTCCAGTTCAAAAATAAAAGTGGCTAACTAAACCAAATGCTGTTGATGCTTGCCAGCTAGCTTATGTTCATATATGCTCATGTCCCTTCACACACACACACACACACACACACACACACATATATATATATATATATATATATATATATATATATTCAACAATGTAGAGTTACAGCTGACCATGAACATCTTTGTGTTGACCTGAATCACCAATTGTGTATCTCACCTCCACACCTGACATCACTATCTGATCTCACTGATATCCCCACAGCCACACTCTAAACCTTAGTGGAAGGTTAGTAGGGGTTATTATAACAGCAAAGGAGACTTTGAAATGGGATGTTCAGGAAGCATATAAGAGTGTGATGGTCAGGTGTCCACAAACTTTTGCCCATATTGTGTACATTAATTAGTAAAAGTTGTCACCTAGGCCAAACAGTGTAAACACTGAAGTACCAGTCTAATACGTGGTCTAATACACAGGGAATGGAATCATGTTCTTCTAACCATAATTTGGCGTCTTTGGGTATGTGTGGTGGCACAGTGTCCTGTTGGAAGAGGAAGTCCAAATCTGGATCAGAATGAATGCAGGGCATGAACTGGTGTAACACAGTGTTCACCTGTCAAAGACGTTTGTAGATATACCAGGGGTCTCATGGAATGCCAGCTAAACAAATCCTATACATTATAAAGCCACCACCAATCTGTACCAGTTTTTCTGGTACTTTAATGTAATGTGAAATAGTTTCTGTTCCTGTTCTATTAAATCTTACTGCTCCCCTTTTCCAGTGGACAGGCACTACCCAACCCCCCACATCCCCCCACTCCCACCCCCCACTCCAGGCAAGTAAGTTTCCTGCCTCCTAGTGTGTTCACTAGTATGTATGTTTCTCTATATATGGGGTAAATTCGGAGGTCAAATTCCTCTGTGTGTAAGCCTAGTAGGTCAGTTATCTCACTTTCACAACACAGCAACAGCACTAAAACACTTTAGTCTAGTATTTTAATTTTTGATATTATGTCCATGAGTAGATTTGGGTGAAACATTAGTGATGTGCTCCAGACAGGAGTGCACACAGGCTTGCTCTGACGCACCAAGCCCTTGACTAATAGAAGTATTTGTTTTAAATTCATTCACTTGCAGCCAGGTTTGACATTTGTATATACAGTCTTAAGGCAGTACATGTTCAAGTTTGCCATCTCACTGCTCCAGGTTAATTTGCTTAATCCTGAGCTTGGGTTACTGTTTGTGTGCGACGTGTCACTTATTCTTCATGTGTTTTTTTCCGTTTTCCTCCAACCTGGCCAAAACGTTGCACAGTCACATTGGCTGTACTAAATCATCACTAGGTGTGATTGTGTGAGTGAATGTGTGTATGGTATAGTCTTATCCATGGTGTACTCTTAATTCAAGCCTTTTTACATGAAAGTCTCCAGATTAACCACAGCTCAGACCAGGAAGCGGTTACATGATACGTATAAACAAACACAGGGTTAGACATGCCCAGGAATTTACTCAGAAATTTAGTACGCAGAAGATCTATAAATTGGAGCTGGTGGTTTAGCTGGAAAAACACAGAAGTGTTAGCTTACAGTTAAGTTGTGTAATAGGAGTTGGTAAAAGAAAGGCTGTATGATGTGGGTTAATTTAATCACGGTTTATTTTTCTGAGATTGCTGTGTTTTTGGGAGGCAGGAGTACTGCTCTTTTTTTTTTTTTTGTTCCTGTGCAATAAATTCAGCAGTAGTAATTGAACACCTATTGGATTTATTGTGGCTATTTGTTAAAATTCAGGTGGGTTTTTGCTTCCAGGTGGTTTTCGTGCGACCTTTTAATTTGGGTTCAGGGATTTTTAGAACATTTGGATGACTTCTTATACAAACTCAGTGTTATTCTTAAAACCAAATCATGAGAAATTAACCTTAGGAAAGGTTGAGTTCAGATTTCTCTTTCTTTATAAGGTTTAGTGGAGGAAGGACTTCACTATTGTTGACTCTTATTACACTGATTTCAAACAGATTTTCTCAAAATCCTGTTTACTATGTGAAAACAGGCATTAATATTACTATATACTGTGTATTATTTACTGTGTGTGATAGCACTTTGGCAGTTGGGCTTCTAGTTCATCATCACATTTCATCACTGATCTTATAAATGTTTTCTCTGGCCAGCAGGAGTTCAGTGATAGACTGCAAATATCATGTGGTTATGACACTAATTGACTTCTGCCACAGTGCATGGTTCAGCAAAGCAAACACGGTTTATAAACACAAACCCTGACATAGGGGGAAAAATCTGAGTATAGTATAGTTTTGGAATAAGCCTGCAATGTAATAGGTCAGAGCGGTATATTTCACTAAGTAAAAGATGTCTGGGGAGAAATTTACTGTGTCTTGGCTCAAATGGGATGACGTCAGGTTTTAATATCTTTTACTGTTATCCCTGAAGACTGCATCAATCATGTCATGGTGCAGAAAGGAGATAAAGGCATGTCTTCCTTTCAGCCTTTTTGACTGTGCCTGTGCATGTTTTCCATCTGTGTCCTCCAGGGTTTTATGTTTAGAGAGCAGACGTGTGTGTTTCCTTGAGGAACTAGAAACACTTTTGTGACGGGACCTCTGAAAGGGAGAGGGTCCAGAATAATTCAGGAGCTTGCAGAAGTCTTCAGGTTGTGCAAGACACTGTTGTGCCTCTGTGTACGACTTTCTCAGGTGGCTCAGGATTTATTTTTGCTTCATGCCTTTGACATTCATTTGATTGCCAGAAATAGAGCTGCATTTGGACTTTATCTATCTGTTCTGATTCACAGTCATGCATGCTGAGATGAAGGAAAGGCAGAAGCTCGCTGCTGGTTCGGATGCGGCTTAAACGTAAACATAGACAGGTTAAATTAGATATTCAAACATTTGTAGTGAGATACAAACATAGCATCTAGTGTTTGCTATTATTATCTTGTCTTATTTCACTGGATACCATGTTATCATGCTTTCTGTGAGCGTGAGGCACAGGCAGGGTAATTACTAAACTCGTTTGTTGTAAAGTAAATATGTGTGGTCTGTATGTGTGTGTGGTGACAACTGGTACAAACCAGTAATAATACAACTCATTTGGTTTTAATATGATATTAATGCCGCAACTACAACACTGTGAGAGGAGATACCTTGATGGAGATTTAGATATTGTTCTTAATATCAGATTTATTGGCCAAGCATATTCTGTATGTCTACAGGGCAGCTGCCTTGGGACCAGAAAGTCCCTGGGTCAAGCCCCAACCACCAAGACTTGACTGAAGTGTTCTTGAGCAAGGCACATAACCCCTAACTGCTCCCAGGGTGCTGCGGATAAAGGGGCTGCCCACCACTCTGGGCATAAAGTAACTGCCCCTAGTGTTCACTAGTGTGTATGTGTGTGTTTCACTGTATGGATGGGTTAAATGCAGAGGTGAATTCCACTGCACAGTGGTCAAAATAGTTCTCACTTTTACCAAAAGCTGCCAGTACAGCTCTTACCTATCAAGGCATGGACTCCACAAGACCTCTGAAGGTGTGCTGTAGTATCAGGCACTAAGACATTCTTCTGTCGATATTCTATAGTATCAGACCAGACCTGCTGTTTTGGACATGATTTGACCCAAGCATCTAGCCATAACACTTTTTTCATTCATGAAGTAAATAACATTACTCATTACAGTGGGGATTATCTCATTATAGTGGCACCTGTCAAGGAGTGGTATATATTAATCAGCAAGTCAACAGCAAGTCTCAGTTGTTGTGTTGGAAGTTGTTTACATTTACAGCATTTGGCAGACGTTCTTATCCAGAGCGACTTACATTTATCACATTTATACAACTGAGCAGTTGAGGGTCAAGGGCCTTGATCAAGGGCCCAACATTGGCAGCTTGGTGGTGGTGGGATTCGAACCCCAATCTTAACCACTAAGCTACCAGTGCCCAAGTTGTTGTGTTGGAAACTGGAAAATTGGACAAGTGATCTGACTTTGACAAGGGCCGTATTGTGATGGTTAGATGAGTAGGTCAGAGCATTACAGCAGCATTACAGGACAAAAAGTGAATCAGGAGCAGGGTCATGGGTGCCTAGGACTTACTGATGTGTATGGGGAGCAAAGGCTAACCCTTCATGCCTGATCACACAGAATATCCACAGAAGGATTTGTTGCTAATGTCTTGGCACCAAATACCACAGCACACCTTCAGAGGTCTTGTGGAATCCAAGCCTTAATAGGATTTGGCAGCAGTTTAAAAGTGAATGTGAGCTATTTGCCTACTGTGCTTGTACATAGAGGAATTTAACCCATCCATGCAGTGAAACACACACACCAGTGAACACTAGGGGGCAGTGAACACACTTGCCCGGATCAGGGGGCAGCCCCGAAACACGGCACACAGAGAGCAGTTGGGGGAGTTAGGAGCCTTGCTCAAGGGCCCCTCACTGGTGTCTTGTCCTGTACGCGGCTCGAACCCGGGACCTTCCGTTACCACTAGGCCATGGCTGGTGGTGTTTGTTATGACTGATCAGTGTATAGGAAAGATTTTATAGTATATGTTTATGTTATGACTGGTATAACAGCT
The DNA here is from genome assembly GCA_028565595.1 of Duopalatinus emarginatus. Taxonomy (NCBI): domain Eukaryota; kingdom Metazoa; phylum Chordata; class Actinopteri; order Siluriformes; family Pimelodidae; genus Duopalatinus; species Duopalatinus emarginatus. Next base: position 5,992,694 of record JAOVVF010000042.1, on the reverse strand, counting down.
TATAACCAAAAGAAACAGTATACATAAGGTGCAAGTGTGTGCAGTAGTTCCAGCAGCAACAGTGCACAACAAGTCTGGGAATAAAATTGTGATGTTTGAGTATTTGTACAATGCTTAATACATGATACTGGTCTGATATTTATGAGGTAAAGTAACTGCTAATGTGTGTGCTGGGCTTGTATACAAGGAAGTTGTTAAAAGATTAATTATTTCATATAAAATCATACTAATTCCAATCTCATTGCTCTCACTTTTTCCTGTTCATAGTTGAGATATGATTTATATTGTATATAGTCCAAATAACTTCAGTATCCATTACATATTTTTTCTTATTTTAACCAAAAACACCATTACCATTAAAGCTTACTGCCAACATAAGCAAGAAATGGAAACAAATGGATCTATAAGAACATTACATATGGCAGATCATCAATTTACTCATCAGATCTACTGCTTTGGGTAAGAAAAAGGGGCTCATCAGTTGTCACATATAATCTGTCACCACTGAGAAGAGCTCTATCAGTGAGCACCTGACTGATTCTGTGTAATTTGGCACAGCTCTCAGCGCTGGGTCGCTGCCATAATGTCTGAAATTTCAGTCTCATTCCACGTAAAGATTAACGAGAGTTTCTCATCACCTTGAAATACAGTCATCCATGTTTTGCCCATATTTTCTATTAATTAGCCCACAAAGCTGAACTGAAGTGCATATAACTTCACTTACACACACTTTTATAGCCACTGCTGTGTCAGTTCAAACAATGCGAGAGAGCACTTTAGGAAGACAAAATGCTAAATTGGGCATGAACTTCATCTTGGTGTAAGTAAACCTGCTCTACTCCACGTCCAGAAAAAACAAAAAGAGGAAGTACAGATCATGATAAAGCTATCAAATTGAACTGAGCACCTCCATGTCCTTTTCCTTACAGAACAGATATATTAACTATGTATGTAGGTACACATGTCTGTGAATGTGTTACCTGGCCAGCATGAACTAAATAAAACCATCAAAACTGGACATCCAAACACACGTTTGTACAGTCAGATGAATTAATTACATTCATATGGTAATATGGTATACAGGTGTACACAGATCAGCCATAACTTCAACACCACTTGCCAAAACAGCCACCAAAGCAGCTCTGTCCTGAGGAGGTGTTTTACTGAATGTACAATCCTTCTGTGGATCTTCTGTGGGATTGTACCTTGGGCTACTTGTGAGTCTTGGGTGCCCATGACCCTGTCTCTGGTTCACCGGTTGTCCATCTTTGGACCGTTTTGGTCCATTTAGGAACTAACCACTGAATACCCGGAACATACCCTCAAGACCTCCTGATGCTTTGACCAGTCGTCATGATGTCACAATTTGGCCCTTGTTAAAGTCACCCAGATCCTTATGCTTGCCCATTTTTTCCTGCTTTCAACACACTGACTGTTCACTTGCTGCCTAATACAATCTCACCCTTCAGCAGGTCCCTTTGTAACATTTAAGTTAATCAATGCCATTTACTTTACCTGTCAGTCACCTTCCTGGTGTTAATGTTATGGTCGGTGTATTTTATTTTTCTGATATTAATCTCAACTTTTAGGAGTGTATGGTTAACTGAAACTGTACTGTTGACAGATTTAAATAACAAAACCACAAGCAGTTCCGGAAATGAAACATTAATAGTCTAATAAGAGTATGATATCAGTATAACTTGACATATGCAATACTCTTGTTTGAATGGATGGGATGCTGTTTTGTGTTGGTACTACTTTCCTTTTGTTTTAGCTTATAAGTGTATGTGTTTTATCATTGGGTTCAAAGAATATTAGTCATCTTATTACAGGAAGGTGTTATTAAAAAATATTAAAACATTTATTAAAAAGTACAATACCTGTAAACAGGACTTTCCATAACCTTTTTTTTTATTTTGAATGAAAATTAATAACACAAACATGAACAAAGTTAGAAGACCTAAAAGTCAATCAGCACTTTAAGTCTTTACATCTGACTGAACTGGAGACTCCTTCCAAAAACGCTAAATTAACATGTGCACGTTCCCTGTGCATGTTTGGGTTTCCTCCAGGTTCTCCAGTGTACTCCCACTTTCCAAAACCATACTGATAGGTGGACTGACTACACTACACTACATTAAATGAATAAGCATGTGAATGTGTGTGCTGGCCTCCTAACCAAGTTATATATTCAATTCTGACCTGGTATTCCATGGATGGCATCCAGATCCATGATCCATAGAATAGAACAGTTACTAAAGATTAAGAAATACACTTATTTATTATCTAAACATTGTACTCTACTAGATAGTGGTAAGTGGGTGTTGGAGTCTATCGCACCTCTCACTGGGCAGAAGGCACAGAAACGCCCTGGGCAGTTTTATTAAACTGCTACTAAAAGGGGAAACACACAGACAGACATGATCACACACCTAGGAGGTATTTAGTATCTCCTTCACCTGACTGCAGGTCTCTGAACTTTGGGAGTAAATCAGTGGAAACTCACACAGACATGGGGAAAACATGCAACCTCCACATAGTAAGAACCCTGTCCACCCAGCCGGGAGAGCGAACCCAGATCCTTCTTGCTGAGAATATAATAATAATATTTTTTTTACAGAGCTCATGTGGAGCTAAGCTTGCGTCCTTTTTAAACTCCAGCACTGAACTTGATGCTTTTCGACCTTGCCACATGCTGTGCGTTGGTGAATTGATTCCACTGCAGTAATGTGCACTGAATTACTTATACTGGGTGTTTGAAACGCACAATGGGAAGATTCACTGAACTAAAACAACGTGATTGCATTCCTTACACACACACACACACACACACACACGTATTCGTCTGTCGTACCTCGACACCTCTGAACGTGCTTCAGACTACAGCAATGTTACGGAGAACAAAGGCGCGCACGCACGCACACACACACACACAGGCCATGACAGGCTAATAGAGTGTATGATTAACAGCAGGAACCGACTCCTAGTTTTTGCTTCTCTCTACTGAGAGTCGACTCCTGACCTCCGCCACCGCCCGCCGTCACCGCCCTCCTCTAACACCCTCTGCACTCCGCATCTGGCCACGCGCCACACAACCGCTGGAGCGGTTTAAGGGGTGCTGCTTTCGGAGAAGGCGCGCGCACGCACTTGCTCGCTCGCTCAGCCAGTGACGTCGCTCTGTCCGGGGCGCGCGCTCCGCTCCTGCTTTAGTCTCCGGTCCCGGAGTGTGTGTGTGAGAGAGAGAGTGTGTCTGAAAGAGAGCAAGAGTGTGCGCGCGTGTGTGTCTTTCAGCGTCCCGGCGCAACCTGTGAAGGAATCCATGAATGGAACGGGTTTGGACATGAAACGTGGAGAAGAAAAGAAGTGGACATTGGACAGTGAGAGACAAAAAGCGAGGTCTCGTGCTAATGGGTGAGTTGCACATCTGGAATTACACCCGACATCGTGCGCGCTGCTGTACCCACTGTAGTTTATAAGGCAGTTACTTCTTATCTAGTATTGTACGAAGTATAAATGTTTATTTCATAACACTTTGGACTCTTCTGATGGACACTACTATCCTGTCCATCTCTTAACTGTCCCGATGTCCATTTTAAAAGCTGCTTTAAAAACATACAACATATTGATTTAGCCGGCTTTTGTTGTGCCCGAACTCCGCGCGCGCCAGGGCGGCAATATGGGGTGGAAAAGTGGCACCGGTTGCTTGTTGAATCTGTCGGCTTGTTATAACACACACCAGACACAATTTATTGCACTAAACTGCGGCAGCAGAGTATGGAGAGCACGAGCACCTCAACCCGTTAAAGGTAAGCGTATAATGCTCGCACGCACGGACGCACGCGCGGTTTTCATCAATGCGCGGTCTGGTGTTGGTACTAATCATGCAATCTAGGCAACTCGGTGTTTTGTGAGTTTTAAGACTTGAAATGCACTGGTTTCTCACACACTTTCACTCAAGTCCCGATCTGAAACACACTTGGAAATCACACTGCTGTGTAATTTCCTATAATAATAATAATAATAATAATAATAATAATAACAATAATAAATATTCCTGAGCTCGTGATAAAGGCAGTAACCTGATTAAAGCTTTGTGTTCGGTGCATCGTCTCCATGCAGTGATTCATCAGATCTTAGACACACACAGCGAGAGAGAGAGTCATCAGCAGTGACTGGACGTTCAGGTCAACATGTTCTCATCTATCCCACCATAATAGTAACTTGGTTATAATGATTTGTTACAATACTGCATCTGTGTGCCATTGCCTTGCATGTCAGTTCCGACAGATTCAGTGCCGTAATGATTACAGAATGATATATTAAATAGAATATTTGCAACAAATGATATTGAGGCAAAGCCACCAAAGCCTGAGTAAAACCCCCAGCTCGACGCATGCACCGGCTACAGTTTACCGCAAGCACATCTAATTGTTATTGTTGGCTGTGCCAAGGGTAATGCGACTGATTAACTGCCCTTAAATCTGCCCCGTTTAATAGAGTGAAATTGTTTTTATGTTGCAAACTTTACTGCCAATGTCTGGCAGGATTAATGTTAACATGTGCTGACATTTTGCCAGTGGTCATTCTTGGAGTGGGCTGTTTAAAATGTCTACCTGGGTGAGAGAGAGAGAGATGGTGAAATGGTGAGATGGAGAAAGAAAGTGAGAGAAGGCTGAAGAACTGGTGGATAATGGAAAAGCGATTCCTCAGGGTGATAGAGGGAATCAGGAATAAATAGATAGAGAAAGACACCTGAAGGTGGAGGATGCAAATAACCATTGCAGAGTTGTATGTGATCACGTTTTTTTTTTCTCAGTAGAGTAGGAAGATGTTATCCCGGATTAACCCGTTTTCTCTGCCTGTTCTCACGGATTCACATTGTTTGTCTCTGTGTCATGATATTAAAATCAGTGAAGAAATCAAAGGGTAGGAGGTAAAAAAAAACCCACCTCTTTGACCTGGATCGTAAAGCTCTTCCGGATAAAAGAAAAAAACGTAACAAAATGAAATATTATCCCATTTTATTGCAGGGATCAACTGCAAGTGTGCATGTGCTGGATTTTGTATATTGGATTTTTTTGTGCTATCTTCAGGCAATTAGGACTAGAAGGTCACACAGAATCCCTTGTTAATCCGGGTTTTCAACACTCAGGTAGCATGTACAAAATCCAATATTTGACAGAAAGCTCAGCCTACTGCAGCTCTGACATGCTCTCTACACGTGACTTGAGCTCATAATATCGGTCCTCTATGGGTGAGAACGTTTACATACAGGAGTTTCAGGTCCAATATTAAAGATGGCATCAGTAAAAGCTGTGGACCACCAACAATAGGGCAATCAAAGCAAACTGGGCTCTCTGCGGTGACCCGGGCTCTGCAGGGAGGCGAGAAAACAAATGATGTGAAGTACAATTTTCCAGCTTATCACAGCTAGGAGACATGTCAGTCATCTCAATCAGAAAGCTCTTCCTCTTGTTCTGGAATCCAGGCCTTTTAACCCTGGACTATTTTTTTCGGGTGAGGCTTTGTAGAAACAATGACAGGTGGAGCGGTATTTGCCTAATAACTTCTGAAAAATGAGGGTGCTACCTTTACACCAAAGCTGGTGGCGAAACAAAGAAAGCAAGAATTGTTGACATGCTGCCTAGATTTACACTTATTATCCGAAAAATAACAGTAGGTGACTGGTGTTGCATCAAGGTTGTATTTCCGCCTTACATCCAATATTCCCTGACCAGGATACAGCAGTTTTTGAAGATGAATGAATGAACAGATGGATGGATGGATGCATAGATGGATGAATGAATAAACACATGAAGGAATGATCTGCACAGTCATCCTGTTCTTCTAATGTTTCCATTCTGTTTGGCTCTATCAGAGACTTCAAATGGGTACCTGGGATTTTGATTCTCTGTTGGGTCTCTCATACATATTAATGGGCAGCTTATTGCGAGCATTAGAGCTTGTCAGTGGCTCAGGGGTGAGCCCACTTGCCGATTTCTCAGGACTGATTTGACTTGTCACTGCAAATGGAAAGATGCTTCGAAACGCCTCTGTTGAAGTTGTCACTGCTTGTCTGGTCTGGTCTTAGACTCCTGTGTTTGTCTGAGGGTGTGTGTGATTGCTGACAATACAGCGAGACAGTTTCAAATTGGCTATTAAGAACCTGATTGATTTAAGATATAGAGATATCGAGACTTGCAGCATGTGCACATGGACTAATCGATACACAGTAGCGGAATTGCATGCGAAATGAGTCTGCAGTTGGATAAACATGTCAATAAACATCTAATGATCAGACTCATTTGTATTGTAAGCCCGTGTTTTAGATTGACAGCCCCTTTACCCGTACGTCTCTACTGGCTCGCCTAAATGTCTTTTAAATCAAGCTAATGTTCTTGTTCAAACACACACCAGCACAAATACTGATGCATGCAACGCCTTTGAACGTGTAAATAAATATTTGCTTTGCATGCACCAGGGAGCTCTTTCTCTTCCTCTCCCATCATTTACTGTCTGGTTGTATGGCTGCGACCTGGCAACTCCTCCCTTTAACGTAGCTGCAGAGGCAAGCTGCGGAAAATAGCAAAACCTGTCATAGCTGCACTGTCTCCTGTGAATGAGCTCTCTTTGGTCTTTGACTCCTAACTCGCAGGTGGAGGAACACAGACGTGATCCTGTACACCTGATACCTGCCCACTTCAATACCGGTTCAGTTTAACACAGGACGGTTACCGTGGGCCAGGACAAATAATGGAACAGCGCCAGTAATTTTGCTCAGCAAAACACTAGGAAACACGTCTGGGCTCATGTTAGAGATTATCCACGGCAGGCTTTGCAGGTGGGTGAAATCTGTAGCCGTGATGTTTCCAGAGGTCCAGAATGTGCTGAGATGATTCAAACCCCCTGGGATGTGTTTACAGCTCTGCATAAGGAATTTAGTCCATTAGGAAATTAAATAACAGCATGCGCTAACTAGCGTCTGGCGTTTAATTGTTGTTTAAGCTGACGGCACACTGCACTGCTGGCCTCCATCCCTTTTCTCACTTTGCTTTTATCCGTTTCATTCACTCACACCACAGACACCCACACGGGCAGGGCAGATACCATGTGTTACTGCTTTTCTGTCCTAATTCATTGCATATTGAACTTATATAAATATCAGCCCAGTGCCTTCCACCTGTTTTAGGTAAGAATTTAAACAGCAACATAGCACATCAATATTATACTGATTTTATAGCTTGTAAAATGAAACGGAACAGCAGTTGGAGTTGTCTTGCTGTGTGGTTAGCGCATGAGTTACTGTTTCTAACATTCCAGCTTCGCTCTTTGCGGTGTTCCATAAAAAAACATTTCCATACAGCAGGGCCTGGAAATATACTACACGGAATCACAGATCACTGACCCTTCATGACTCACGCCTGCTTTCTGTCTATCCATCACACGTGTTCTGACGGGAAGCTGGGAGAAGAATGGCGACCTTGAGCTGACTGTATTTGAGGGTATATAAATATATTATGTGCTTTTGCATTCCAGTCATCATTTCATCACCTGTAAAACATATGTGCTGCCTGAGCTACCGAAAAGCTGTAAGTAAGGAACACAGCGGGGTGTGCTCTGTTATTGGAGTTACTGTTGCCATGCTGAAATTAATGATTTTATACCTGTTTATTACTTTTATTCCTCTTATATTGCAGCAAATTATTTTAATTTTTAGCTTGTAAAGAATGACACATTTGTTTTATTTATTGTTCTGGTTCCTGTAAAAACTTGTGTTGTTATGCTTATAAACAGTCACTCCCTCACCAGACTTCCTACATCTCTCTCTCTCTCTCTCTCTCTTTCTTTCTCTTTTCTAGGGCAGCCGTGGCCTAGTGGTTAGGGAACCAGTCTCGTGACCGGAAGGTTGCGGGTTCAATCCCCACCCAGGGCAAGACACGACTGAGGTGCCCTTAAGCAAGGCACCTAACCATAACATTGACAGTCTTCTTTTAGGAATGTTACCTTTCAGAAACTGTCCCTGCAGTTGAATAACACTTTTTTAAATCCACCTTGGTAGGCTGTCCCTGTGACAGCACCGTTACAATACAAATGATTATGTAGTATGAAGAAAACTTTAATATAAACCTATGATTTGCGAAATCGCGATAATAACGCATTAACACGATCTCAGATTATTGCGATTAAAAAAAATAGTGCCGTTAACACAAATTCTAATTTGGCCCTGTGATTCACCCGTACTTCATCTTGAGGCTTGTCGCCTGCTGCTTCAGTAAGAGTAAGGCTGCGTCCGAAATCGCGTACTCATGCAGTACATACTGAATTCGAAGCAGTGTGCACTGTTTTACCGTTACAGCAGTATGTAATTCCAGTATGCGAGCGAGCAGTATGCACAGCCTCGGACACACGACATCCGCCATACGGAAGTATGCGACTTCGGACGCAGCCTAAGTTTGAGTGATGGTGAAAGATCATAAAGATGGAAAAATTAAATGGAAAGTTTCATTTCATTTGTGTTTTGTATGTTCAGTACTGCCTAGTATGTGAGTGAATAAACTTCCTTACCATTTTCTC
>JAOVVF010000042.1:5962946-5975716 GCA_028565595.1 Duopalatinus emarginatus | reverse complement strand
CAGCCTTACTCTTACTGAAGCAGTGCGCGACAAGCCTCAACATAAACTACGGGTGAATCGCAGGGCCAAATTAGAATTTGAGTTAACGGCACTATTTTTTGTAATCACGATAATTTTAGAAAAACCAGTAAAAGACTCTCTTGCAGACACACGTATTGTTGATAGAAAAGATAAACAGAAAGACTGATTTAAGCTGGCAAAAATGCTACAGTAACTCACTCAAATAATCACTCTGTACAATTGTTGTTAACAGAAAAGCATCCCAAAATGCACAACATGAGCATTCACCCTTTGAAGCAGATGGACTATGTTGTGTTCTATGTCTTAAGGGGAAAAAGACCATGTTGGGTTCCATCAGCCACGAACAGAAAGCTGAGGCTGCAGTAGGTACATACTCACCCAAACTGGATAGCTTGATTTCTGTTCAGGCACAGAGATGATAGGGTCAGAATTTGGTACCAACAGCATGGATCCATGGATCCTGTGGATTCCTTGTGTCAACAGTCCAGTCTGGTAAAGGTGGTATAATGGTGTGGGGAATGCTTTTTAAGCAGCAGTTTGGACTTGTCAATACCAATTAACCATCACCTGAGTGCCACCGTGTATTTGAGTATTGTGGCTGACTTTGTGGCATCTCTTTACAGCCTGACTTTACCCTTCTTAAAATCTTGCTTTCACTATCTTCCTGTAATGTAATGAGTAAGTAATGAGCCTGTTTAACATGTGCAATAGTAAAGACAGTCTAAAACCTTGCTAACCAAGTGTGATTCTCTCACACGGTGAATGTCACACTTTGATCAGACTGCATCACTGCGCGTCATAGTGAAATGGACATAAGCCGAAACAGTTCAGATTCAGATTTGTAATCAGATACCAGCTGTTAAAATTTCAGGGATGCTCCTGCGCTGCAGTCAGAATAAAATCTTTAAATATAGTTTTCTCTATTTTTCACTTATAGGAGTAAACAGACTTTTACAATACTAGACAATTTGGTTGTGTGACCTCCAAAAAGAGAAACATATTTCAGTTCAGGAAAACCTGCAGAACTGTTTACTAGAAAATGTCAAAAGTTCACCATGCTGCCATTATTGAGATGAATATAACCCTTATACAGTAACTAGTTATACAGTAATATATAGGTTTCCTCCTGGAGATTTCTCCCACAGTCTGAAGACAAGCGAAATGGAGATTCAATTAAATTGGCCCTTGGTGAAGTCAAATGAACTACTCTTTTGACCACTGCACAGTGGAATTGACCTCCACAGTTAACCCATCCGGGCAGTGAAACACACACACACACACACACATACACACACACAACACAAGTGGACACTAGGGGGTAGAGAGCACACATGAGCACACGGTGGGCAGGCCTATTCGCAGCACCAGAGGAGGAGTTAGGGACCTTTGGGTCCCCAGATGGGCTCCTTAACCACAAGCCTATGGCTGCCCCAGATGTCAGTGTGAGTGTGTGTATGTGTCTGTCTGCGAGTCTGCCCTGTGATGGACTGATGGACTTTGCACACAAATGAATTTGTCCTCCGTATTTTAACTCATTTGTGCATTGAAACACACACACACACACACATAAAAACATGAGGGCACGGTGACCAGACACGCCCACCAAACCCTATCAACAGCGCCCGGAGAGCAGTTAGGGGCCTTGCTCAAGGGCATTTCAGTCGTGCCTTTTTTGGTTGCAGGGATCGAACCAGTGAGCATCCAGTCACAGGGCTGGTTCCTTAACCACAAGCCCATGGCTGCTTCAAGTAGTAGAATGAGTGAGTCAGTCCTGTAAAATTTAGACTCATTTTCCCTATCAGTATGTCTACAGTACAGCACTATATGGCTACTACAATGTATCCAGAACTGTTAGTACCCTATGTCTGTTTTTATCAGGTAGAGTTCTCAGTTAGATATAGGCTGTAGCTACACCCACACGTCTATGTGTGGTATTCTCAGTACCCTGGCAAAATGTCCAGAACAGTTGGAAATAACATAAAGTGGGTCTGTCCACTGGAATTCCCTATATGTATGAGAATGTGAACCTGATTGTTATGTTTACACCCGCGTTTCACCACATACTCATGCCTCTCAAACTGTTACAATTCAGATACAATGACTCTTAAGCCTGCAAGCTGTATTTTTTACATTTACATCCAAAGCACACACAAACATTCGAGTGTATTGCTGCTGCTTCCTTTTTCTGAACTCATTGTTATTCCGGTCTGTGTGTGTCTGAAATGAGATCTTGGCTTATCTGCCTGCTTTCCATCTACAACACACTTTGTGCTACTTCCCTAATATTTAGACGAATAATTTTGTAAACAAATGTAGATGTGTGTGTGTGTGTGTGTGTGTGTGTGAGTGCATGTGTGAATGTGTGTGTTCTGACTTGAGGAGTGGAACATTTTAGATAAGTGTGAGAAGAGTGTATCTGGGATGTTGCAGCCACACAAACACACACAAAAAAGACCCCCACACGCACAATTGATGCTCAATCCAGCACACTGTCCCACTCAGACACTCATTGACATTCTGTCCTGCCTGTTCTCACCTTGTTTGTCTTCCTCCTCCTGTCCCTATCTCAACGGGTTGCAGGCTCTCGTTGCCTCACGCTTCCTCCATTCTTCTCTTTTTTTTTCCTCCTCTCTCTCCCTCACTATTCCCATCTCTCAGTCTGTCTGTCCCCTGCAGAGGTTGTGTTGTGAGGGACTTGAATACTGCAATGAGAAAAAGAGAAATGGCCCGTCTCTGTAGCGCTTGGTGAACGGGTGCTGTATAATGGAGTCCCCTAAAGTCTCGATTTTTAACAGCGTGACTCATAGTCTCTTCTCTTAACAGAGCACTGTGTCTCACATACACAAACACAAATACACACACACACACACACACACACAAACACTCACTATCCTTGTAAGGTCCTCCATTGACATCATTATTGTATCAATGCAGCTAATTAATGCAATGCCTACCAGCCAAATGTACCCACAAGGTCAGACACGTCAGATATTCCTGTGCTTATTGGGACATTTGGTCTTCACCAAGATATGACAGCAAGCCCCCACCACACACACACACACACACACACCCACACACTTATCATACACACAGCTGCCTGGCCACTGTTCCTGAGCACTGATGACATTCTGCACATCTTGTCCACTGAGAATTGTGGGACACACAGTTCAGTAACCAGCCACCATTTTCTTGTCAAGCTTGCAGATGAACATTACTGACTTAATGCTCAGAAGCTGTGGTAAAGAGAGAGAGAGAGAGACAGGGAGAGAGAGAGATGAGAGATGAGAATGAAGGGAGGTATGAGCAGCTTGTTCTGTTGCTTTGTGAGGCACTCTGGTCCCAGAACATTCGCGTCTTGGGAGGTATATCCAGTAGTCATACACCACTTCAATAACCTGTTTTACAATGTGAGAAACTGTGCAAAGTGTGAAGAACTGAAAAAGGGATAAACAATCAAAACTGTGTTGAACACATACCTGCTGTTGAATGTTACCCAAGCATTATATTTCATGTATATAATGTTAATGAGTGGCTAACAATCAGATATATATAACGGTACAGTCATTATTATTGTGTTTGGGGCAGCCAGCCAGCCAGCCAGACAGACAGACAGACAGATAGACAGATATGTACATACATACCGATCAGCCATAACATTAACACAACCAAGACCTCTCCACAAAACCTCCAAAGGTGTTCTGTGATATCTGGCACTAATACATTATCAACAGGTCTTTTTGTGGATCCCCTGTGGGATCAGACCAGACGATCTAGCCTTTAGACCCTACATACATATGAGAGTGAGACTTGTGCATCCTTGACCCTGTTGATGATTTACTGGTTGTCCTTCTTTGGACCACTTTTTGTAGGTATTAACCACTGTGTACCAGGAATGGTCCTGACTAGTCAGTTCTCCAAGCAGATCTGAGTGACTTTGACAAGGACCAAATTGTGATATCTGGACAACTGGATCAGAGCATCTCTAAAACAACAGGTCTTGTGGTGTGTGTCCAGTATGCAGTGGTTAGTACCTACCAAAAGTGTCCAAGGAAGAAAAACCGGTGAACCAGCGACAGGGACACGGTTGCCCAAAGTTCAGTAATATCCGTAGGTTGTGGGGGCTAGCCTGTCTGGTCTGATCCTACAGAATATACACCGAAGAATGTCATCTTGGTGCCAGATACCACAGGATACCTTCAGATGTTTTGTGGAGTCCATGCCATGATGGTTCAGAGCTATTTTAGCATGTTGTGTTAATGTTGAATGAATGAATGAATGAAATGAAAGTGAACTATTTTGCCTTACTGTGTTTGCACACAGAAGGAATATGACTTCCGCATTTAACCCATCCGTGCAGTGAAACACACACACACACCAGTGAACACTAGGGGGCAGTGAACACACTTGCCCAGAGCGGGGGGCAGCCCCAAACCACGGCGCCCGGAGAGCAATTAGGGGAGCTAGGTGCCTTGCTAAAGAGCACCTCAGTCGTGTCTTGCCCTGGGTGGGGATCAAGCCCGCGACCATCCGGTCACGAGACTGGTTCCCTAACCACTAGGCCACAGCTGCCCAGTGTATAATGTCATTATGTGTATGTGTTTAGTGCTCGAAATTAAGTAATCAAGTGTAGACTTGAAGGTGTTTAAATCTGTAAAGTGTACTACTGTAATACCCGTTACATTACACACATTTACAGTAAGTGCTTTATCCTAGTAGTGGATCCATAGTCTATCCTGGGCGCAGGGCAGGAATACACACTGAATGAGGCACCAGTCTATTACAGGAACTTACATGTTTGCATCTAAGGGGCAATTTACCACTTCATATATTTTCCTGTCTGTAAATTAGAGCGGCATCTGAGGTGGAACAGATCGAGCATTTCAGACTTTGACAAACTGTTGTTTTGGTTTGGGGACAGACTGCAGTGGAGCACTGTAAATATGAACGATGTCTGGCCTGTAACTATATCATAAAGAAAGTCCTGGTGGAAAATCTGCTGGATTCTTACTTTAATATACTTATTTTTGTATCACATACCTTGATGGTTCATTGACAGCTCTGTTGTGTGTGTGTTGGGAAAGAGGATGTATGTGCAGCTGTACATGCAACATAAAAATATTTTTTCAACATTTAAAAAGGGATGTGTTGATATTGCAATGTTTAACTCAAGCACCTGTTTTCAAAAACCCTGGCAGTGAAATGTGCATCACACATCCAGATGTGGTACATATCAGACCATTATTATGATTTTTACTGCTCCTGGATGAGAATGTATATTCGCTCTAGCACAATTTATCCTTAGCCCTGGTCCAAAAGGAACCATAGATGGAAAATAACTGGTTTAGACCATGATCAGATTTAATCTAGTGTGAGTCTGGGAACGGACATTCATGCACTAAATCTTCATCTCCCAGATGTTTGTGGAATGAGACCTGTAGGAATTAAACCTGTCAGCATGATGAATGTTCCCCGGCTCCCATGACTAAAGGAACACATCCTCTGCATAGTTAAATCCTGAAGCACATGCTTTACAGGAGTCATTGTGGTTTCTTACTGTGTTATCGTCGAATGCTTAAAGGTTTAAAATGATATCTGTGAATTTATTATGAAGCTGGAAAGAATAACGCAGAGTATTTTCCTGGAAGTTTTTTTTTTTTTTTTTGGAAAATGGTGTTGATAAATGATCCAGGTATAAGAATGTGGCTAGTTATTAAGCAATTTACTACTTTGGATTTTTACTTAATTAATTAGATAATAAATTTAAACAATGATGCTTTTAAAATAATAAAATTATACATGTTTTATAATATTTATTTAAGCATTGATAGTACACATGAGCACTGAGCTTGTACTCATCATAATACTTCTACGATAAGGATGAAAAGTAGGATGTTTATTTGGTATGGAATAAAAACGACAATGTAGCCCAATGACAAGTGGACACTAAAAAATTGTTGTTTTTTTTATACCTCAGCAAGTTGCCAACATTAGTGATTTAATAATGATCAACACTATGGCTGCTTCTGAAATAGCATATGTAACCGCTACCTATTATATTGTACCTATTACTGTGCACTGCTTGCACAGTAAAGCAATAGGTTCTTTTTCAGCAGTAGCAAGTGCACAGTGTGCAAATCTCAAATGTACTCAGTCCTCCATCTTACCAGTGTCACATGACGCAAGTTACAATAATCAGATAAAATGTGTTCTCCACAAACATTACTTTAGGTTGTGACTAATCGTAATATAATCCATCATTTTCCTTCTTCAGATTTTGTCTATGAGATAGATTATCAGACTGAAGTGTGCAAAAAGGCTACCAGTGCAGTGCCTCATCCAGGTACTATTTGCATACTGTTTATTGACAACTACGTATTCAGACCAGTGGTGTCTCTGGCACAGAAAGCCTGGTGGGGCACAATAAACTTTATGGGCAGCCGCCGACTCATCAGTGAAACTACACACAAACCTATTTGGTCAATAAATACCAAACAGAAAAGCACCTCATCAATAAAGATTAAGCATCAGGTAGCAAAAGTGGAGACCAGAATATGAGAGACATCACCAATACCAGCATTTGATATACAGCATCACATTACAAATTCATAGTTATCAAGCAATATACAGTCATTAGGGTCTGCAACTGTAGAACCAATAGAAAACTAATGAAAAAAAACAGACCTTGTAATCATGTGAAACTGGTGATACTCCCCTGTGACATTTACTGCTTAAAAAAAGAAGCACAGTATTTCATCTGGGCAAACTTGTCGATAACTTTTCTTGCAAAGTTCACTGATCCATAAATGAATTTATTTTCACTTGGATTTTTATTAAATTGTTGACTTGATTCATTATATTGTTCTACTATTAATAACACCTAACCAAACTGTGTTAGTTAGTTGTGTAGCCACACAGATACACAATGTTCACTAAACATCATCATGTAGCTCTATGGAAATCTCTCCATTTTTTTTGGGCCAAAGAGCTTGTGCCCCACGGTGTATTATTAAAAATGTGTTTCACATACGCACAGCTGTTTTGAACTGCTTTCTTGATTAAACGTACAAGTGCCTCCTAAAGTGCTGGCCGTTACGTAATAGGCACAAAAATGTTAGGACAGCGATACTGTAGCCATAGGTAATAAATATTATAAAACAGTATCAGTTATAAAGAAAAATACATATTTAATACATCTTGCAGTGAATTATTGATCATGTCATGTACAGCTCCACATTGAACTCTGACCAGCCCCAATGGCCCCTAATGTATAGACATTCCTGATTCAGACACACTACCCTTTCTTGCATACTGCTTTTGTGTTCTGTTCAGTACAGAAGTACGCAATTTCGGATGCAGGCATCATACTTTTACCAATTTACAGTTACGGTAAATGTTGTGGAACATCCGCAGAACAAGTTAGTTTTTTTTTTATTATATTACAGCAGCAGTAAACTGCTGCTCCTTCACCAGGCTGTCTTTTTTTGTCTCTTGAAGTTAATAAAATGGAAAAATGCTTTTCCTGAAACCACAGAGTGCAAAGCTTTCCATTCTGAAAACATTCTTGTGTTGGAAAACAGCTTTACCTCTGCACTGTACACTGCACTGCACTGTATGCACATGAATGATAAATAAGTTTCTATTCACAGAAAATCTAGATCATATCAGCAATTCCATATTTTTTTTAATCTGTATATCGACACCTTCCTAAAATAATCACCTAACCCATTTTTTCAAGTTTTTCAGAAAACACTAAAAATTAAGCAAATTAAAAAAAAAATAAAAAATCTTGACATAGGCCATTATACTAAAGAGGTAGAATCAATGATCTGATCAACTGAGGGTGTAGGCGAAATTACCACAGGTGGCCAGCATCATGAGGAGACAAGTCAATTTTGCCAAAAACGTCTTAGGCGATTATTTTAGGAAGGTGACAATATTTCTGTTCCTCTATAAGTTACTATGGAAACGATAACATATTGGACCAATCTTATTCATACAAAATAAATTCATTTACCGTACAGCTAAAATTACTGTAAGATAATTATAGACAATTAATGAGCACCATCCGATCAATCGGAATCAAGACTTTAACTACGCCATAAATTATTAAACGAGTAGCCTGAACAGCTCTTGATGTAATTCGGTCTCACCTCTTTGGAGTTAAATCCGATCATGGGAATTGTTAATCCATCTGTCAGTTAACATTAATATAGCTGCCAGCTTCCCTTTCTTCTTTTGCTTTCAAAATCCAAATCTGACAGTCTCAGAGCATGAGAAATACAGGCTCTTGTAATATTCAATATTAGCCCGAAGCTATTTCCAAATAAGATCCTAATTATGATACAGCTGTTTTCAAGTCTTAGTCCTGGTATGCTGCCATGTTGCACCTCACTCAAACACGCGTCTCTGTGCTAATGAGCAACGTTCCCATGAAGTCAGTCACACGTGTTAGGAGTTAGAGGGGGGTCTTGGTGATGGCTTCCGAATTGTGTATAGACATTGGAATGAGTATGTAAAGCTCAGTAGTCAGCCAAATTCACCAGCTATTGAATCTAGAATGCAAGTTCATAAGGGATCAGCACATCACACCAGTCTGGGCTGTGAGAAATAAGACCAGGGGAGTTTAATGCATACATCGGTGAAGGAATGAAATGTACAAATAATGCATATTTATACCCTAGTTAGCAGGCTGATGAATCAGTCCTATTTCACTCTAACGTTATTAAACAGTTGGTATTACAATGTGAAATACGTACTTGAGAAGTTAAACAGTAACAGTGGTTTGCGTAAGTATTCACCCCCTTGAATTATTCAGTCTGTTGTAATTTACATTTACGGCATTTGGCAGATGCTCTTATCCAGAGAGACTTACAAGGTTACTGGTATTACAGGTAGGCCAATGTAGTGTTAGGAGTCTTGCCCAAGGACCCTTATTGGTGTAGCACAGATTGGCTGCCCAGACCGGGAATCGAACCCAGGCCTCTCACATGAGAGCCAATGATGTTACCACTGTACCACACCACCACCGTAATGTTACAGCCAACGCCACTTCGAAATCCTGGATCAATATTTTGAAGAGCCACCGTTAGCTGTAATTATATCAGTAAGTCTATCAGCTTCCCACATCTGGATCCACTTATGTGTGCATACGCTTACCTGTTTATATTCTTTGTACAACTACAAGAGTCAAGGAGGGTTGAGGTGGGGTGGTAGAGTGGGTGTGAATACACCTGGAAGGGACTGTACGTTCATTTTAACACTGATTTGTAAGGTCAAGCTGAGTCATAGAAAATCCTTTTCCTTGCTTGTACCAAGTGTGAAATACTCCGCACTGTGGAAATGCGTTAGTTTTGCTCTGTGAGTGTGTGTCTGTACAGTATCGTAGATGGAAAGCTGTGTATGAGTGTGTGTATCTGTGTGTGTGAGCATGTGTGTGTGTCTATGGTTGTAAGACCTCTCTCTCTTTCTCTCTCTCTCTCTCTCTCTCTCTCTCTCTCTCTCTAGAAATTGTTCAGTAAAGGAGGGCTAAATGGAATATGAATATTTAAACAGGTGTGTTTGCTTCAGGATAACCCTTCAGTGTTTTTGTTTTTGTATTTTTTTGTTGTTGTTGGTGTTTGTGTGTTTGAACGTGGATTTAGTGCACCTGTACAATCTTTAATTTGGCAGTAGACAAGTGTGTAAGTCCAGATTTTTTCCCTAAGGCACAGTGCAGAAGAACTCAACGGTAAAATTCAATTTGTTTTAATCAGCTTTTTAAAAGGCAGAACATTAACTTGGGAATTTCCTGGTGTGCGGTTTCTTACTTTCCACTCTTTCTTTCTCTCTATCTGTATTTTCAAAATCTTCCTACCTTTGTCTTGTTCTATCACTCCTCTACCTTTTCCGCAGAGCAATTATGCATGCTGCGCCTGGCAGCGTGGGCAGACCCTCCAGTGCTGTCAAGGTTGGTGTACGTTGCCAGATTTTATAGCTGTCCACATTTTTATTTTTTTATTTTATTTTTTCGTTGGGGGGGGGGGGCATCACACAGAATTTCATGCTACACTGCCCCTTAGGAGGACACAGAAACCACTATTACGGCATATTTTGATTTTGAAATGTCCTGAACCTCAGCAGTGGCTGATGTTACTGTTAACAAGCAAATCAAACACTATCCAGACTTTCTACCTAAATAAGTTTTGACTAGGATTTTTATTTATTTATTTTTTTTTTTGTTTGTTTGTTTGTTATTTAAGACCTTTTCCTCATTTTGTATATGCCCAATTCCAACCCATTAGGGAGGGCAAAGACCATCACATCCTTCCTCCAAATCACATGATCCAGCAACCGCATCTTTTTAAGCTGCTGCTTATGCAGTGTCGGGGGCGTTGCAACAAACCTATGTATACATGAGCTCACAGGTGCCCATGACTGGCTAGTGTTGCTGTGGGGGATATTGGACAGAGTATGCCATCCCTTTGCCCTTGAGAGGGGTTACAGATGGCTGTAAAATCACCCGGGATTCGAACTTGTCATAAAATCATGTGCATGTGTAATCCTATAAAGCTGACTTACATTTATCTCATTTATACCACTGAGCCGTTTAGGGTTCAAGGGCCCATCAGTGGCAGCTTGGTGGTGGTGGGATTCAAACTACTGCTGCCACTAAATCAACTTCTTTGCTGTCACCTTGATACGGTACGCAGCGACCTTCCTCCTCCCTATTCAGATCTGTCCTGTACACCGTCCTGGTGCATAGAGACGGATGAGACAGGAGAGAATGTTCACATACACACACAGGGACACAAACATAAACACAGACGTTAATACACTTCGACCCCTGTCTGTTAGGAGATAGATGGCTTCTGTGACAGGTCATGAGTCTGTGAGTGTTTGTGAGAGAAGGAAAGAGACAGATGTGGTGAGAGAGAGAGAGAGAGAGAGAGAGAGAGTATACTGTATTTGCCACCCAGCCCAGTTTAATGATTAGGATTCTGGAGGACTTTTTACCCTGTAAAACACAAACATACATCAAATGATTTTCAATGCCTGCTCCCACTTGGTTAATGAAAACACTCCTGAGTGAGAGAAACAGAAAGAGGGACGAAGGAGACATAGGCTGGTGTCTTGTAGGAAATGCTCCAGGAGATCTCTCTCTCTCTCTCTCTCTCTCTCTCTCTCTCTCTCTGTTTCTCTGCTTGGGTCCAGACTAGCCTTCACCATTGATTGCCTTTCTCACACAAACACTCAGCTGTATTGTTTTTGTGCTGCAGACAGACAGGTAACCCAACAGGATAGGTCCTCTTGTCTGTGTGTGTCTGTGTATGAAAGAGAGAGAGAGAGAGAGAAAGAGAAAGAGAGATAGAGAGAAAGAGATACAGCATGAAGCACATCTCACTAGGGCGTTCAATCCCAGCATGCATTTCCCATTGTCCCCAGGTCCCCCTCCAGTGTAGTCACAGAGAGCTACTGAAACTGCCTGTGACAATTTCACCTGATCCATAAAAAAGTCATTCTGATAAGTAGTCGGCAATATGGCAAAACATATCCTGTCACAATATAAGAAGACATTTTTACCACAGACAGAGAGGTCAGGTTTCCTTTTGTCTGGAGTTCTGCGTGTTCGTTGCATGTGGCGTCAGTCTGGGTTCTCCAGTTTCCTCCTACTTCCTAAAAAACATGCTGTAATGTAAAGGTGTTATACTAAATTGAAAACAGAACAAAAAACATTTAAATCCATTTTGCTGTGAAAGCCAGTGCAGCTGATTCAAGATGCAAATTATTTCATATTGTCCAAAGTAAAAAACACCACTTTCACATCATACTCTGGCTCACCTGAGCCTCTTTTCCCAGGGTTTCTTCTGCACTTACGCTGTATTTTTGATTCTGGCCTTTCCTGAGTCTACTAGCCCATGTGCTTCTGAAAGACTTTTAAAAGCTGTCTGTGAGTTTAGTTTACGCTGCGTTAAGCTCAGCAGCAGCTGCCGAAGACAGCTTTCTGCTCCAGTGGCGTCATAGGAAGTGGAACATTACAACACCTGGATGACACAACCATCAGCCGACCTCAGTGCTGTTTTTAGGTGTGTGTGTGTGTCCGTGCACCTGTGGGTTTTCAGCACGAGCAAACACAGACTTATTTAGCAAGTGCATTTGCTTGCTTTGTCTATTAATGGATTGGGTGACTTTGGGTCAGCAAAACCCATGCAGGATGATGAAATGTTTGTTCTGCATCACCTTTTCCCTTTTCTCACTTCCTGTCTCTAAATAAAACGTTTGTTTTTTTATTATCTCTGTCCGCTGCCCATTAACACCATGTGACCTGTTCTAGGCACAAAATATTGGACTTTCCTCATTTGACCTGCTTCTCATATCAATCAAATCGGCTGTACACTGCATTAAGCACTGTTTGTTTTGTAGTGAGTTTGCCCCAGAGCGGTAACAGACAAATTTGCAGAGATGATAAGATTCAAGCATAAGTATGATCATTTATCAATACAGCAGCTCGACTTGTTTTCAACCTCTCCAAGTATAGCCATGTTACTCCCTTGCTGAGAAACCTTCACTGGCTTCCTGTAGCAGCTCGTATCAGATACAAAACCCTGATGCTGGCCTACGAAGCCAAAAATGGTCCAGCCCCCTCCTACCTGATGGCAATGGTTAAGGCCAGACGCACACCTAGAGCTCGTCGTGCTTCAAGTATGGCCCGACTCGACCCGCCATCATCCAAGACACATGGAAGGCAAACATCCAGACTCTTCTCTATTCTG
>JAOVVF010000042.1:5932317-5947860 GCA_028565595.1 Duopalatinus emarginatus | reverse complement strand
CCCCAAACCACAGCGCCCGGGGAGCAGTTGGGGGAGTTAGGTGCCTTGCTCAAGGGCACCTCAGTCATGTCTTGCCCAGGGCAGGGATCGAACCCACAACCTTCCGGTCAAGAGACCGGTTCCCTAACCACTAGGCTACGGCTGCCCACTTCTTTTTGCAACATGGAGCTTTCAGTGGCGTATAAAATGAAAACCTAGTAGGAAGCTATTAGTTGCATCTGTTCTTGTGTACTTTATGTTCCAGGTTCCACACATTATTTAGACAGCATTCATGCAGTTTGGGCTCTTAGTGTTTATAACAGCAGCACACGTTGTTTCTCTCGCGCAGGCGGATATAAGCTTCCCTAAAATGCTCAGCCTGGCAGCCACAGATATCTCTCTGCCGCCTCTTAAGCTCAGTCTGCACTTAAACCTCGATGACTGATCTATCTATAGAGTTGGGCTTCAATTTAACACCTCATCTCTCAACCCCAGTGCACTAGCCTCTCCTTATTTAAACTTAGCATGGAGAATAAATGTCTTGATCGGCTTATTGTAAATAAAAACAGAATTAAGTCCTACATACAGGAACGTGTAGAAGAAACTTTTCCCCAGGATCACTTAATTTTCATTAGAACACTTTTAGTAGATATATATATATATTTTTTAAATCAGCTTGAAAAATATCCATCCAAGGAAACTAGGCCGATTTGCACAGATTAACATTTTGACAAAGCTGTTTAGCGTAAATCCTTTCAATATTTACTCTTAAAGCAAAGCAAACCGCCCACAAAGATGAAAATGTCACTGCACGCTAGTGCAATATGGAAGAAAACAACGGTGGGAAATGTCAGGAAAGGCAATGTGATTAATCTTTAAAACAAATCATGGCCCGTCAAATAATTAAAGAATGAACAGGTCAGTGCGATTCATCATGATTAATCAAAGCTTCAGGTGAAATGAAATTCTAATTAAAGAGATTCACAGTTGAAGCATCCGAGCACTAAAACTGTCAGATCAGTGGATTGACAAACAAGTCCAATGCATAAAAAGAAAACTAATCTGAAAAGTTTGGACAGATGTTTCTTTTTTTTTTTTTTTGCATGGGTGCACACAGATTTCTGATTTGTTCTATGTCCAAAATGGTTATTTATTATCTCATGATACAGTCACACTCCATAAAAAACCCATTGCCTCTATCAATCAGTGCAATAGCTGTGTCCCAATCCTTCCTGGGGCTTCATTTGAAGACCTGTTGCACCAAAAGGATCGTATTCTGAGGTGTAGGATTTTAAGTGTTCCACGGCGTGTTACAGAAAGCAGGAACACAATACATATTTAGTTAACCTGTCAGAGACATTAGTAGACATACTAAGGCTCCTATGGTATGCCAGCTAAATGAACCCCATAGCATTATGGAGGCACCGCCAAACTGTACCTTTTTTTATAGTCTGTACCAATTTTTGTAGACCGCATCCTTTGAAGAATGCAGCCCCTGAATTGGGACACAGTTAATATTTTCCTCTATATTTGTAACTGTTTACTTGGCTTTCTGAAAAATGAATGAATGGATGAATGAATGAATGAAAGTGAACTATTTGCCTACTGCACTAGCACACACAGGAATGTGACCTCCGCATTTAACCCATCCATGCAGTGAAATACATACACACAGCCCCAAACCATGGCACCCAGGGAGCACTTGGGGGAGTCAAATGCCTTGCCCACATGCCAACACGGTCGTGTCTTGCCCTCTTTGGTTCGAACCCGGGACCTTCCGGTTCCAGCTGCCCCCATGAATGAATGATGTATATTTGCCTATGCCTGATCTGTTTTAATTCTGCTTATTTGCTTTAAAAATTAAGATGTTGGTGGTCATGGACTATTTTTAAATCAGCCCATCAAACCTCCACCCACTACCTTGCTTTTTATATTCAAGTCAGTGGGTGGATGTTTTATGGGCTAATTATTATGTGCTATTTATTCATGTTTTAAAACTAGTCTAGTTTGGTGGTCCCACCCTATTTGTGATAGAGTTTGACAATGAGAGCAAAAAAGCAAATCTGACAAAGCAAATTGTCTACAACAATATGCCTTGCTCTGTTCACATCATCACAAAGAAAACCAGTTAGCAGAAAATTAGTGCAGTATGTTCTTATTTGATGAGCACATAACCTACAAACATCTTCTACACTTGCTTAATAATACAGACAAAAAGCTGAAGACACAGCAGATCGCTTCTGTACTCAGCAGATGTCCATGTAGGTGAAGCATATGGTGAGTACAAAAACTGTAAAAAAAAGTAGCATTCAGCAAATACAATGAAGTGCCGGAAAAACTGGTACACCAGCATAATATTTAGTAGGTCTCCAATGGGACATGGACTCCACGACCTTGCAGAAATATTCTGTATGCAATAAACACCATACTTCCTGCAGAACGGTCCACAGTTCCTCTGTATTCCAAGGTGCATCCCAAATGTGTTTGATAATGTTGAGATCTAGTGATTTAGATGGAATGGCAAAAGCCCAAACTCAGATAATTATCTGTTGATGTTCATCCAAACGTAATTTGGCATCTCTAGACGTGTGTGGCAGAATGAATGCAGGGCATAAACAGGTGTAAGTCATTAGAAAGGAGACACACATGGCGTTCACCTGTCAGTGTAATTTGTATACATACCAGGGGTCCCACTTAATGCCATCTAGACAAACCCTATACCATCATGTAGCCACCACCCTATGTATTTTGCCTACTTATTCCAGTGTATTTCAACCAGGGCAGTCTATTCTTGGTATAGACAGTCTACTCTGGTTAATTTCCTTTATAGATCTGTTGTGTAAACCTTTTACTTAAGCCTTGTATTGATTTGTATCCTTAATTCTATTAGCATTCAGAAATCAGAATACCTGGTTTAATGCAGAAAGCGTGTACAGAACATTCAACCTGTGAACAACTTTTGACCACTTAGACATGTAACACCACTGTATTGAATGGGTCTCTGGTTTGTGTTTGTAGTAAGGGTTCAGAAACGTTTTGCTCCTGGCTTGCTCAGACACTCATCTGTCCAGCTGTCTCACGTCCACATTTGTACCTTATTTATTAAACACTGTCATGTTTTCCATTAATAACTAGTTGAGCTGAGGTTCTGCTGTAACTCAGTGCAACTGTGTTGTATAGCTGTACTGTCCTGTGGAGCGTTCTCCTCTGTGCTATTTATGATGGATTTCCTGTTGAAAATAGCAACCGGAAAATAAAAAAAAAGAGCAAATAAGGGTTTTTTTGTTCGTTTTAGGAACTGACCAAAATTTAACTGTTATTCCTTATGTTTAAGCTTATTCATTTCTTTTTTACTATTTAAAGTGTAAAGTTTTTACAGTACAAACACAATTTACATGGTGATGTTTTACACTATGTTATAGATGAGGTAGATGAGGCTAGCTCCTCTGAATCTCCTGCAAGTGCTTCAGACAATCCATGTTCAGCAGAGGAAAAAAGCAAAAAAGAGAAGACAGAAGAGGTGACAAGGGGACAAGTGAGAGTTGACTGCTGTCCAAACCGTCCACGATCTGCACCTTATATCTCCTTCAGGGTGTAAAGCTGATCAGAGTGTGTCCTTCTCTCACCTCTAATTTGGCGACTGATTAGATAACACTAAAGTCAGTCAGGCTACTGTCATCACTTCTTAGAGTATAAGCATGTGTCCTCTTGTATTCCAGCAGGACCAGAGACAGACAGAGAGAGAGAGAGAGAGAGAGAGAGGGGAAGAAAAATGAGATGCCATATTACAGACCCATCAAGTAGGTAGACTGCGGCCCTTTTTTGTCTGAGTAATTTAATGACATCGCCAGCCAATTTGGAGCCAGTCCTCTGTGGGTGAGCCAGTCATGCATGGCGAGATATCTGCTGGAACTCTTCACTGCACAGCACCAGAGAAATAGACTTTCTCTTATCAGTTCCAGTGTGCTAGTTGATTTCGTTTTTTCAGAAGAGGTCTTGATTGGTTATTATTTGTTTCTAACATTTCAGGAACTATAAAAGTCACCTGATAGAGATATGTAGACTGGGTGCAGGCAGTCTTCTGTAATGCAAGTACTTCATTCTGACAAATGGATAGAAATTATTATTATTAATATTATTTTATGTCTGTTAGAGTGAAAGAGTCAAAAAGCCAAAAAAACATCACCTTTTTTATTTTGAGTATTGCTCAAATCTATTCTGGACAAAAAAAAAAAATTGTCATTTCATTCTGGATCCTTTATAGTTTTGTTCTTCTTTGCATTATTATTTAGAAACACAGTCTAACAGTGCCTGATAGGCAGGTGCATTTGTGTTTTCATATTTATTTAAAATGTAATATTCTACTGTCTTTATGCTGCATTTTATTGACTTTAAATGTCAACAGAAAAGCCATAGTTTGGTTCAAACACACTGATTTTGTCATCTGTCCTTTTGTATAATGTACTTTCACTTGATTGTGTGCTTAATCTATCTACTTTCATTTCCTCCCTAAAAGTATTTTAGGGTAAAATGAGATTAGCCAGTAAATAATCCACCTTGTTTGCACTGATATACTGTGTATTACACACATCTACAGTCTGGGATAGCAGGAAATCAGCCCCAGACTCACAGCTGTGTATTTGTCTCCATTAATGGTGCTGCTGCATTTTAGTTTTACCAACATCCCAAACAATCAGCCTTAAATCAGTTATTGGTGATGTTTTATCTTTGAAACACAAGGTAGATTAGCCCGTTTACACTAGCCACACCTTGTCTAATAAACAGTACTGCTGTGATGTGAACATCCTCATATCATAGTATCTAAACCTGCTCTCACCTTGTCTTGTGGCAGATCATAAACATGATGGCAACATGCTTCCAGGAATCCCGTGTCCTATGTGTATGTGCGTTGTCTGTATAAAAATACATAAATTATGAATCAGTGGATAGGCCCAGAATCAGTCCAGTGCATGTCTAATAATATCAGGAAGAGTGATTAGGTGTTTGACATTCCAGAAGGGCAAAATTGATTTCAGTTTTAAATAAGGCTGAAGGAGGAGACTTGGTGGTACATGTTAGACAACTGCACAGATGAAGTGATCTTAACTTTACTGTGGCACAGCACACACCTTCCTCCTTCCTCCTTCCTTCTTTAGATGATGTCTTTTCAACAATTTGATGAGAAGGTAACTGGCCTCAGCTGTCCCTAATAAGCCACCTCTAGTCATGGTCCTTTCTGCAGCTTCACCCTGCGTTCATGTACACTATGTGGTGTGCTGAACGGAGCCGGAGGCTCATGGTTCAGTACCATGGAGAGCAGTTGGCCGTGTGAAGAGTGTCAGGCCCCGGCGTCACATCTACTAAACATTTCCAGCTCGCCATGAGGGACTTGAAATGTGCCTCTCTAGATGGAAAAGGCAATTATGCTTTCTCTCGCTCTGTCTCTTTCTCTAATGAATGAGAAAACCAGAGAAAAGCTTAAGAGGGGAAACTTTCATCCGTAACGTTGCACGGAATAGCAATTGGTATTTTGTACAAGGCAAAAGTAAAGAAGGAGAGGGTCAGGATTTTAAAGATGACAGCAGATATATTGATTTTATTGAGGTTAGAATTTACGATGTCACTTTGGTTTAAAGGTGGAGTGTTGTGTTGTAGTCTCGTTCATGCAGGAGGTCTAGTGAGGCAACGATGGGGGCAAGAAGTTAATGAGTGGTTTGGTAGGCATGAGTAGGAGGCTTCAGTATGCTTGTTTTTCTCAATGTGAAAGACTTCGTATTTTGTTCTATCTGACAGTACATGCTGTTACTTAATGGATATTTAGCTCCCGTTAAGACCCCAGTCATATTAAGGAATTTGGATGGTAAATATATAATAAAGAAGTATATATTTTCAGTAGACAGAATGAATATGAAATAAATGAGCTTGACTGGAAACCATAAATGGATATTTACGGCTCTAATTACTACCTCAATGCTGGTATTTTCCTTATGTATGTATTGCAGATATCATTGATAACCCAACTGAATTGAATATGAGTACTGTCCTCAGACACAGGTACACTATAGGAGGGCAACCCTATCTATGGCACCTGGGGAACAGTTGGGGATTTGTTGCTTTGCTAAAGGTGTACTTTGATCGTGTCCTGTTGGTACAAAGGATTGAACCGGCAACCTTTCAGTCACAAGGCCAGCTCCCTAACCTCAGCCGCTGCCCCATTATTATTCAATCATCGACAGGAACATGTTCATGCTCTGAGGCCACTAGACTCATCCTTTATTATGCTAGCAAGTTGAAAGATTGCATGCATTACCTTGCTACATTACTTCTCTTGGATTGAGAAGGACTGTAATGGAGAGCATTTATCTTCCAAGCAACCCTGTACAGCTCTAAGTAAAATTTATTTCTTTATCTACACTGCATCAGATAGTGCCTGATTGTCCAGAACAACATACTGTGTAAAGACTGCTATTTTCATTCGCCTTTAGACCTCGTTTCCTCCCCCAGCCAGTGTGCTTTCAGTACTGAACACCCTGTGCAGTGTTGATGTACTTCCTGATGTTTTCTTGTTTCTTGTATTGTAGCAAGCTATTAGACCTCCACATTGAATCTGTCTCTGCAGTGAAACACACACAGTGAACACTAGGGGGCGGTGAACACACTTGCCCGGAGCGGGGGGGCAGCCCCAAACCACGGTGCCCGGGGAGCAGTTGGGGGTGTTACGTGCCTTGCTCAAGGGCACCTCAGTCGTGTCTTGCTCTGTGCAGGGATCGAACCTGGGACCTTCCATGACTTCAACAGCCGAATGACTGTCACTTACATAATAAATTAAAGGAAGAAACTATGGTTATATGTTGAGTTGCAGTGCATGTGTTCAGATTTAAGTGTGAGAATTAGCATGTCAAGTGATCACAATTACACACAAACAATGTAATTGTTTACGGCTTATGTTTGCCACATGGTATGGATAGATTAGTGTGAAGTAAAGGATTAAGAGATCAGTCTACTGAAAGCACAAGGCTTA
Source organism: Duopalatinus emarginatus (assembly GCA_028565595.1). NCBI lineage: Eukaryota > Metazoa > Chordata > Actinopteri > Siluriformes > Pimelodidae > Duopalatinus > Duopalatinus emarginatus. The sequence goes on along the minus strand of JAOVVF010000042.1, from coordinate 5,940,860 downwards.
ACAAAGGTCCTGCAAACACCTGGCATTAACATCCGTCCTGAGTGGCTGGATCACAAATGGTTTCTATTAAGTACAGGTGTGAATAGGGTCTAATGCGCCCCAAGATCAGGGCTGGTCTGTGATGCATATGGCCATGATTTTTTTAAAGCCATGTGTATGCAAATGTGTCATGGACCACATTGAAGGACTGCCTACTAAACTGCATTGTTTCGATTTCTTCTCCTTTTTCTTTCAATTTCCAACAGACTAGACACTGACAGTACAAGCTTCCTCCTTCTTGTTAAATACAGCTACACATTCAGGCTTTAAATGAAAATAGTGTATGCGTTTATTAGCATATATAGCAATAAAGTGAGATCTGATCACAGCTGGTCACCTGAAACACATACACACACCTAATGCCAGGTGTATTTGTGTGATCAGACCACTCAGGATTCATGTTAATGCCAGGTGTGAAATGAACCAAAGATAAACATAAACAACTGGTTTAATCAGAATCTGTATGCATGAGAAGGCTATACAGATGTGATCTCTGGAATTGCAGCATGAGAACTGCATTTTGTATGCCTTCCTTTTACCTTTTTTTTTTTCAGCACAGTTGATTGGGAGGTGAGTGGGCTCAGCTGTCCCTGATGAGATGCATCCAGCTGGGTCCCTCTTCTTCAACACCACCCTGCATCCATGCAACCTCAGACTTCTTCCATTGTTGGCTCTGAGGTCAGATAGAAGGCGCTGTGAAATCAAACCCCACACTTCTGAGATTAGCAGAGATGATATGCTGGACCTCTGAGACTTTATTGGTTTTTGTGACTGGGCAGCAAATCATTTTTGTTTTTTAATACTGCCTCTGTCTTATATTGTATGTGGAGTAAGTTAGGGCTGTAGTTTGCTCATGCTTATGATGACACATTCAGGTCCTTCCTGTTCAGCAGCAGCCTAGTGCTTGGTACCTGGAGTGTCCCTGGCATACTAACACACGTGCGCACCCACTAGCAAATGAATAAAACATAGCAGAGTTCTGGGAGCATAATGTCCCTGACTAACCAAAGCAGAATTGGCCTGGAGGGAGCAGGAGGATGGACAACAGAGGGGGAAGTTGAGTAGAGAATGTCCAGAGGTAAATCTCTTAGTCATTATTAGCAACTAGCTAAAGGCATACACACTCACAGTGACACACGCCTACGAGTACACAAACTTGTTTTCCTCAGATGTAGCCCACACTCTGCGTCTCTGTCTCTTCATGATCGTATTATATTGTTTCAGCTGTGTCATTCGTTCCAAGAGAAAAGGGCTTTTTAAAACAGCATCACAGTTTGAGGCTCTGTGCAGTGTCTGGAATGGCAAAATAGAAAGGAAACCCTACTACAACAGCTGCTGCAATTTGGGTTGAGTGTTGGTTCATGACAATAGAGTAGCGCTGTCAATCTTTTTCAGCCTCGTTTTCAGCCAAAGCACACTGCTGCTCAGAATAGAAATTCTGTGCTTACCATCATCCAGAAAGTGGAAACTATGCGTAAATAAGTAAAGCGGGAAGTTTGTTGGTTTCGTAATTACTCAGGCTAAGGACCACTCTCTTGGGGGAGATATACAGTCTTAGGGAAATGCCTGGAGCTTTCAGCTAACACAACACGTTTAGCTAGTTGTCTGGAGATCATGAATTTGAATCTCAAACCCGGCCCACGATTCCAAGAGAGCAGAATTGGCCATACTGTTTAGGTGGTCACTAGCTTTGTGAGCTCATGCATTTAGCTGCCCTGATATATAGTATTAACACAGTACGGGAGCAGTAGCTTTCTCCTCTCCCTTGTTGATAGCTGTCAGATAATGGTAGTTAACTAATGCGTGGGAATTGACAAAGGATTGAAATAGGAAAAACCCCTTCATTGTTATTTCAGCTGTCACTGGGGGAACCCTTAAAGATTCAAAGTAGCCTACTGTATGTACAAACCTACAAGTGTTTCGCTTTCAGAAAAAGGTTTCCATTAGTTGATTTTTCTAGAATGACAAGAACCTTTTCATTTAAAAAGGAATCGTCATGCCAATGCCTGAATAGGCATCATGCTGCAACTTTCAGAACACAACACAGCCTACAAACATGGTCACCATAGTCACAGCCACCACCATACTGATCACCAAAACCTGTGTACAATCACAATCACAGCAGTTACAGACTTCCAAACCACTATATCACACTGTGACATATGCACTCAATGCCATTGATTTTATTTGCTACAAAGCCTTGTACTTTGTTCTTCTGACTCTTATTGGTTCTGTATCTGGATAACCTGTATTTTTATTCTTCTTTTGCCATGTTCATGCTGATTGCTGGTATGCCTACCTGTTTTGTTTCTGATATTGTCTTTCAAATTGGATTCATTTGCAAGCTTTTTAATATTTTTTTTTTTTTTACCTGCATTCATACCGTTCCCTACTGCCTGATTGCAATTTATATACTTGGTGCGACTACTTTCAAATATATTATATTAAGGAATGCCTCAACAAGCAGCAATAAACAGCAACAAACAGCATAAATTGCCTTAGTAAAGTACTAAGCCACCACAACCCACCAGAGGGGTTTCAATGCTCCTTGCCACAGATCATACAACTATCAGACTGAACAGTATTTTTCCTTTATTGGGTCAGTTAATGTTTTGATGATGGTGGTTACGATCACTGTCTAGGACAGCCCTCTAAAAGCTCCCATAGGGTTTCCATCAGGGCTGAATCATGATCACCAAGCCCTTGTGCACTGCAGATGAGTACAGGAACATCCTGAAATGGAGCACTACCATTAGATTAGCTAGAGTGGCTAATCAGGAGAATTCCAGTGACTTGGAGATAAGAAATGTCATGATATCTTTAAAAACTTGTGTGCAAACACACACACACACACATACACACATACGTAGCCTACTGATCCTCATACAGGTGGCAATAAGACAATGACAGCAACCCTCTGAGATCCTTAATTGTTTGACTGAGTCCCAGCTGCTCCCGCAACAATTGTACTGGTATCAGTGTAGACAAAGTACGTCTTTAATCAATATGGACAGTAAAAAAAGTGGATGGAGTAAAAGGCCAGGTTAAACCATAGAAATGCATTAGAGAAAGATGTAAGTTAACATGCCAAAACAAGGCCCAGGGATAGCAATACAGCTGTAGTGACTGGTATATGTGGTTCATAGTAGATACTCTACTGCATTAAACCATGAGAAGCTTATAGCTGGACAAGCTACAATTTCTATGTAACCCCTCTTTCAGTCATCCGCAAGCTACGTTTAGTTTATGTTTAGTCATTTTAGCATTAAGGAATTGTCACAGCACTGCAAGATATTGATTCAAGATGAATGACTGCTTTAGTTCATTTGTTTCAAGATGATCTGGTCATTGAAGTGTGAAAGATATTTGCTATATATGTAGTTTGTGAAGATCTATTTTAATTTGTATTATTAGTGACCTTAAGGATATTAAATGTTTTTAATAGAGTAGTACATCTTAAAGTATATCAATCAACTATTCAATCTACTGAACAGCTTCCAAAATAGCCGTGACCTATCAAGACAAGGACTCAGCACCTTTGCAGATGTTTTGTGGTATCACCAAGAAAGATCTTTCTGTGGATCGTTAATGGGATTAGACCAGATCGGCTAAACTTCCTCCCTTACACACATCAGTGACCCATGGCATATGACACTATTGCTGGTTCACCAGTTTTGGTAGGTACGAACCACTTCGTACTGAGAACCACACAAGACCTGCTGTTTTGGTGATGGTCTGACCCATTTGTCTAGCCATTACAGTCATCTTGCCATCAGGTTCTTACCTATGGCCTATTTCTTACCTATATTACCTATTTGTTTCTGATTCCAACACATAAACTTTGAGAACCGTTCACCTGCTGTCTAATATATCCCACTTCTTGATAGGTGCCATTGTAACAAGATATAATAAATGTTCTTCATTTAATCTGTTGGGGGGTTGGTGGTTTTAATATTATGGCTGAATGGTATGATTTTAATAATATCTTTATTTTAAATTAGCTATAGCCTTGGCCTAGTGGTTAGGGAACCGGTCTCGTGACCGGATGGTTGTGGGTTCAATCCCCACCCAGGGCAAGACACGACTGAGGTGCCCTTGAGCAAGGCACCTAACTCCCCTAACTGCTCCCCGGGTGCCATGGTTTGGGGCTGCCCCCTGCTCCGGGCAAGTGTGTTCACTGGTGTGTGTGTTTCACTGCACGGATGGGTTAAATGTGGAGGTCACATTCCTTCTGTGTGAAAAACACAGTAAGGCGAAATAGTTCAATTTCATTTATTAATAAATATTAAGGCCTATTGATAGTTTTCCTAACATATATTTATTTGTGTTGTATTAGCTGCAAATCTTAGAAATAAATAGTGCAAAGAGTTGAAACTTCAGATTTCTCATTGTGAACATCCCAGGTGAGTGTGTGGACCATTAAGATAACAATCCCAGGCTGAAAATCAGTCCCAGACCAGCCCTCACTACTAGCATCAAGATAGAAATGTATCATAGGATAAAGGTCATCAGTCAGAAAGAGAAAATGTCAGATTAATCATTAGGTTGTCATACAAAAACGTCTACGCCACAATCAACAAAAAGGGTACGGTGGTGTTTAATATGGTCAGCACTGTACAGTGTCTGCTTGTATTTGTAGGTCATAGTCTTCTGATGTGTAGATATGTTTAATACTCCTTCTATCCTGCTGTGGAATTGTTTTACCATTTATTAATGGCCTGCTATATACTTATTACATATTTGTCAGCGGCTGCTGTATAGAGCTTTAGTGTTGCATTATCGATCATACACATCATACACTGTTGGATACAAATAATCCAATTATTTATATGAATGGAAATAAATAAATAAGTAAATAGCAAGCACGCTACTTACGATTTTTAGCACATCTGACTCAAAATGTCTTAGCACATTCCTCTATCAGGCTAATTTATTATTATGGCTAATTTCACATCGACCGGGAGTAACACCTGTTCTACCAGCACAATGTCACAAAGTGTGAAAATGATCCCTGATACAGCAGATGCTGCAGCGTGGGTCAGAACAGGGTCGTGTCATAGCTGCGTAATGTCTCATTGATTCTCAGCTCCGCTACAGTAAACAGGTTTTCCAGCCAAACGCTGGTTTAATTACCAGACGAATGATGGACGATGGATGGTACTGAAGCTGGAGTTTTAACTACACTGTACGTCTGATCGTATTGGCTATTCAGGTGGCGCTCTCTTTCTCTTTGTGTGTGTGTGTGTATTGATGGTGTACTGACTTTTGTGGTGACCTTTTACTTCCAGTGCACCTGAAATCCATACAGCCAACTTAAGTGGAAATGGACGGTATAGGAGATGTCAGAAAGACACCTGATGGTGTGTAATTGAATTCCTGTTGTGTTAGAAATAGGAACAAGGTAAGAATTATGGATGGTGTCAGAAATGTCCCACCCTATTAAATGTTACTTACGCGCTGCACTACTGTAGACGCCACTCAGACTTTCTGTTGTCAGTCTCTCTTTCTAAGTAAACTGAAGCCACTACGGGAAATCAATAGCAAGCACCTTATATTGAGTGGCTGCACTATTTCCTGTTGATTTATTTCAGCGTCTGTTTTCCTGCATGGAGACACATTGGTAGCTGTTGTCGGTGAGGTTGTTTTTCTTTGTTTATTGAAGTTTGGTTCATTCATTTAATTCTGACAGTGTGATATCTGCGATACGCCCGGCTCTCATGGCATGTCTGTTTTGAAATTGATTATTTGGATAGATGAGGCAGTAAGAAAGACAACGAACAAGAGTGCGCGGTTGTGTATGTGCGTACATTTAAGTTTTTCGTTCCTTGGCATTTTGGTTTGGATTTTTTTTAAATACAGCGCTGTTGTTTAGCATTAAGCTACAGTCTTTAAGCCACCTGTTTGTTGAATTAACACTAAGCACAGTGAGGTGTGCATTTTCAAAGCACTAGGGAGGTGTTTCGTTACCTACACACATACAAAGTCTGCCTCAATGATATAAAAAATCAATATTTTGCCAGAAATTAAAAGAAAAGGACACTTTTTAATTACATTATTCTTTTTATGGCTCTTCATCATTTTGTCATTTTATCATCAGGAAATCTTTTTTTGTTACTTTATGTGTTATTGTACTGAAGGCAGCCGTAGGCTTGTGGTGAAGGAACCAGTCTTGTTACTGTTAGGTCAACTGTTCGATCCCCACATAACTGGCATGACACGACTCAAGTGCCCCTAAGCAAGGCACCTAACCCCCAACTGCTCCCTAGGTGCCGTGGATGTGGTTGCCCACCGCTCTGGCCAAGTGTGCTCACTGCCCCCTTGTGTGTGTTCACCAGTATGTGTGTTTCACTGCATGGATAGGTTAAATGTGGAGGTCAAATTCCTCTGTGTGCAAGCATAGTGGGTCAGTGGTACACTTTTGCTTATATAAGCCTATAAATATATAATTACCTTTCATCAGAATATGACCTTGGATTAAAGTTGACTGCTACATGAACTTGGATATAAGTGTGTTTATGCACAACACACAATACACAGTTACACAGCTCCATGTGAATTCATAACTTACATTCACAGCATTTGGCAGACGCTATTATTCAGAGGTTACTGGTATTACAGGTAGGCCAACGTAGTGTTAGGAGTCTTGCCTAAGAGACATTGAAAGGCACTTGGGGTAGTCAGTCATATGACATTTGACTTAACTTGTCATGTAAAGCACCAAAGTCAATAGACAAACATATCTTACTTAAGCATATTAGCTGATTGTAGCTCATGTCAGCAATACTGAGTCACCTTGTCAGGTTTCTAGTTGTCATGATTAATCATGCTTATGGTATTAAAGGTTGTGTGTCATTGCCTGAATCAGTCATCCATGTTAGTTCAGTTTAATCAAACAGCCTCATTTTGTTTCACTACTTCAGGCATTATTTATATACAGACGTTTCCTTATGTAGCGGAATCTACTGAAGTGTTATGTGCCATTAGTGCTGACTGTAATTTTACTTACTTGAAATCTTTTCTAAGGGACATCTAAGAGAAATACTGACATCCCCAAAAACTGTGTATGGTTTTCACCGTCTGCTACTTAAAAGCCACATCAGGTTAAAAGCTACATACTGGGTAACTAAGCCTCGATCATCAGCTAGCTCTTGCTTAGCATCAATTTGTCTCAGCAGCAGTGTACAGTGCTACAGGGTACAGTGGCTTGGTGTTGCTTGGTAAATGATGAGAATTTGGTTGTGAAAAGGATTTGAACAGTTTGGAAGCACAAAAATAACCCTTATAAACCGTACAGAACAGGATAATGAGGCTGAGAAGAAACAGTGAAAATGGTGTGATGGAAAAACTTCTACTGATAATGATGATGATGATGATGGGATCATGATTGTGACTGTTCTAGAGTCAGTGGATTGAGTCAGGGAGTGAGTTATAGAAATACGGATGAAATGGGAAAGCAGTGATGGACAGGAGATAAAACACCTGCCTTTCACTCTTGGCACGTACGACTCAGTCCATCTCGCTTGTGCTCCGGGGGGCTACACCTGCCAGAATGACACAAACACACACAAGTGCACACATAACTACATCAGGGAACGCACTCAGAGTGTGTTTGACATTAGCATTCAATTTACAAAGTCTGTAACTCGTCGAGCCAAGCAATAAAGTCCAATAAGAAATAAAAGGCGTTAATAAATTAAGCTCCTATTAAATAAAGACTCTTGTGCGAGCTTGTAAACAGTGTGAAGGTCATTAATATGGCTAATATGCCATTTGATTGCTAATTGGTTTTAATGAGAAAAAGGCTGTAGTGTACAGATTGAAGTCGCTACTTCATGTCAAAGTGTGCAGTTCAATGTGTTCTAATTATCAGACTTGTATTCCTTTTGGAAAATTGGGAATGGCACAAAAATTCCATTTATTTGTTAAGAATTAATTTTAGATGTTTAGATGTTTTAGATGTTGTCTTTAGATCCACATGACAAAAAGCATTATAACTGTCATAATTTCTCCTAATAGCACTCTGACCGAGGGCTTAAAATAGTCAAATTATAGACACGCCAGCAGTTCTGCAGTGTGGGCCAAATCTGCTAGGAAACCACGCACCTGGCAACACTGTTTATACAGATCCGAGCACCACACATGACGCTTATTTAAAAAATCAAACAAAGTCACATGCAAAACTGGAAGCTGCTAATTGCCCAAAGTTTAGTACATCAAACAGAATGTGAAATCAGTTCACACTTTCACGCATTTTTTTTTTTTGTGCATACTTTCTACTTGGCGAGATCCTCCCTTAAATGCATATGATGAAAACAAGAAGTGTGCTTTGCGTACTGCTGTGTTGGACATTCAGGCTTATAAAACGGTCACACCATTTTTGCAGCCTCAATAAACCTATATAGGTGCAATATACAGTACTGTGCAAAACTATATGGTGTTTAGTATAAATGTTGTTGTAGACATTTATTTTATGAATTCTGCATTTTTGAGTCAGTACAAAAACA
>JAOVVF010000042.1:5916828-5932217 GCA_028565595.1 Duopalatinus emarginatus | reverse complement strand
TACTGAAGCAGCGCGCGACAAGCCTCAACATGAACTACGGGTGAATCGCAGGGCCAAATTAGAATTTGCGTTAACGGTACTATTTTTTTAAATAGTGATAATTTGAGATTGCGTTAATGCGTTATTATCACGTTAACTTCGACAGCGCTAATTTATTTATGTTTAATGCTGAAAAAAATTGGTATTTTGCATTTAAATCCCAAAATAGATACAGATATGAACATTTGGAGGACTAAACAGATACAGATAGTGGCATTGCATCGCACCATTAATCCGTCTGTGTGTTTGTGTGTGTGTGATGTTTTGCTAAACTAATCGTCCATGAATTCCTGCAGTCATAACCTGACTAGTTAAACGATTGTTTGTATTTCGAGCCATCATGGTTGCTAAATATTTCTCCGCCGAATCCTGCACAGTTTTTTTCTCCAGTGTTCCTTTGATTGATGTAAAGTAAATCAGCTCAGTTCTCTTTTCCTTTGCAATGGAACAGTGGTTCATCTCCTGCAATCGATTTTAAAGCAGGCACCCATGGACCGGCTTATCTGATGTGAGCTGCCCGTGAGTGCTGAAATGACAGGGGAATGTTTGTCAGTTGGGTACAAATCATTTCTCCACCAGTGGACACAGTGGGCACTCAACATCCACTTCAGGAATCCAATACCGCTTGTCACATGCACCTCTGCGTTGCCTCACGGAAGATCAGGCAGGCACCAGGGAATCACTCACCTTTCTGCAGGCACTGGATCACTTTTTGAATTTACTACAGGAAAACTGGGATAGCGTGAGGTGTGCAGTGTTCTTGTTATTGTCACTGATCCAGTTAGCCTTCCTGAAAAAGTAGTTGTCACCTTGCTTCAATCATTTACATGCACCAAAACATCCTCAAACACAGACGAGATGGCGGTCGATTCTGTCAGGAAGCAGTCTTGAGTTAAAATGGCTATTTTTATTCTGTTTTCGTCTACCTATGCAGCAGTTTCAATCAATTGTGAGTTCATCCATCCACGATTGAACAAATTACAGAGTGTGAAATGGTGTACCGATGCCTGAAGTGACCGATGTGTTCTTCAGGACTGAGATCTTGTTGTACACAGGGTGAAAATTATACAATGACAATGAGGGGGTCAAGTTATTCTTCAGGGTGTAAATGGAACCCAGTACAGCGCAGGTGCGTCCTTCAGTGAACTCAGAGTGTCTTTCTTGTTTACTGTAATTTTTGGTGCATACCATACAACAACCTCTGTAATCAGGGGTCATAATATATTAAAGAGCAAAATGTCCAGCTAGTTAATCCCACAAAAACACACACAATGCTACTGGATGCTACCTGTCATCCGCTTTCTTGTCCTGAAAATTACATTCATATTCTACAGGAAGCATGTGTTAATCAATTCTGAATAAATAATAATAATTCTCAACTACTCATCTGGGCAACTAATTCCTTTACATACTAATTTTACAGCCACCAGAGTATGAAGCTTTTAGTTTTATGTTCATATTTTCCTATTCTACCTTAAAACACCTTTACACTTCCACCTTAAAATGGTGCATACGTTACATTGAACCTTAGTAGAGCAGTGTTTTATGAGTTTTATACATTTCTTCACATGTTGTGCAGACATTAAAAAACGCCCCGCGTAAAACTAAACCTGTTTTATTCTACCTTAAAAAACAGAAGATGTTCAAAGTTCAAAGAGACACTAACCACGCTCGCGTACTGTTTTCACGTACTGTTCAGTACGGAAGTATGCGATTTCGGACTCAGCCTTACTCTTACTGATGCAACAAGCCTCAACATGAACACTGCAGGTGAATCGCAGGGCCAAATTAGAATTTGTGTTAACGCCACAATTTTTTTTATTCGCGATAATTTGAGATCGCATTAAGCCCCCCCCCCCCCCCCATTTCCCCCATAATTTGCACCCTGATTGTTGGCCAGTGAACATTTGCTTTCGCACTGAAAATAGTCCAGACATACCCTTGAACATGTTATTGCCTAAACCAATTATTATTTTATACATGATTGATTTCTTTGGGACACACTGAGGGTTGTTTTAAACTGAGCATTGTATATTATTGAGTGATTGTTTGGTCATTTGCAAATTTCTGTCTACTAGCTAGCCTTATCTATTACACAACAGCTACCAAAACGCTGTAAAGGCTAGCACATGCTTCCTCCAAGACACATTCAGCTAGTTACACCATGTGTTTTATATGCTGCTTTGGGACTACACAACTGAACACACTTAATGTAAACTGCTGTCTTTGCTCACAGAACCCCACGATTGGCTCGTGTCACTGATTGACCCCTCCCACCCAGACAACACAGTCGGTTACGCTCTGTTAGTTAACCAGGGATGTCTATGGCACTTCCAGGCAATCATCTGAACAGCATCTTTTTTTCATTTTGTATTTGATTTGTTTTAAAGATCAGTAACAGTTTTACCTAAGGGACACTTAAACCCCATGTGGAGATGAATGGACAAAGCTGACCTACAGTATATATGGCGTTAAAGCTAGTAATGCTCCATTGATTGTAATTCAGGCGAGTTCAAGTGTCATTCAATCAGCAGCGAGAAGATGGGCTGAGAGCATGATTAGTACAAAGAGAACCACATAGACCGTAGTGCCACTCAATCTTTAGGCAATGAGCCAGACAGAAAGAGAAAGAGAATGAGAGAGGGATTCAAGTACCTGTTTAAATCACCCCTCCTCCCCATTTCCCTGTATCATGCAGTAATCCCATTTGCACATCAGCTACTGATCTTTTATTGTATTGTTATATCTGGGACAGGGTGTAAATAAGTGGATCATAAAGAAAGTCCTGCTCAATATTAAATCAGCTATATGTAAATTAAGGAAACCCACCAGTGGCTGTTGAACAGGTTGAACAAGTAGGAGGAATTAAGAGTTAAAACACCTAATCAGCCAAAGCAGCACAGTATGTATTAATATGGTGTTAAGGCAATTAAACAGAAATGAAAGTTTTTTATAATCAAAGCAAAACATGAATAGAAGAAGAAGATGCTAATAACTCAGGGGGATTGATTCTGCAAAAGAACTCAGAAATGTGATTTATATACACTGATTTAATGAATGGTTTTTATTATAAAGGTTGATGTTTGGGTCTATTTGACATTTTCTCAATACTAGCACTGCAGTCTGTGTATGTGCTCCATCTGATTGTTATATGATACAGATGATAAATGATGGTACATGATGTTTGACTGCTATTAAACAAGTCAGTAAAAACATGACAAGTCAATGAAATCCCACTCATGTCTACTCATCACAGATGTCAGCATCTAACTTTTGGGACATTTTCAGACTGCATAGTCATACATATTTATAATCTCTTACATGTTTATACAAGCAGATAATTTGGTACAGCCTAAATTAAGGTTCTCATTAACAAACATTAAGAAGCCTAGCCATAAATTAGCCTTTAAGCTGAAAAAAAAAACTGATACAGATTGGTGGTGGCTCCATAATGGTACGAGGTTTGTTTAGGTGACATTTCATTGGACCCTTGGTACGTCTATAACCCTGTCAGTTAAACACTGTGTGTCTTCTTTCTGGTGTGGCCTCTTTAAACAAGACGACGTGCCAGCAGACACATCTAGAGATGCCAAATTATTGTTAGAAAAACACCTCGTCTGCAGGAAGTATGGTGTTCATTGTCTACGGAATATTTTCGTAAGCTTGTGGCACCCATGCCCTAGGCGTACGTACCAGGTATTACCAGTTTATTTCTGGTACTTTAGTGTATTAGTAAAAGAAACCTGCATTTCCTGTTTATTCAGGATGTTCCTAAATTCTGATAGCGTAGTGTGAATATTGGATCTTTAGTTCTGAATTTGGTCAGTTAACATACACAAACATGTTAAATAAGGTGTTTACTATGGATAATGCATTATTAATGTAAGCATTAGATACTTTAGATTACATATGGTGTATTATTGCTAACATTTATGCGCAGCTAGTATTTGAATTTGTTTTTTACAAACGTCTTGTTCAGTGTTGGTTAACCATTGGATTTTGTATTGATTTTAATAAGTGACTCAACATTGATATTGTTTTAACATCTAATAGGCTGAATGTGGATTCAAGATTAATTTTCAAGTATTTAACCTTTTCACAACTATTTAACATTACACATTGTCTGAACATTCGACTACAACTGACATAATTTCAGGCGCTTGTCAAGTTGAAGACTGATCATATGACAACTTGATGGTTTGTTTCTATTAACCAAAGTGTTACATATTTTCAGTTAAATTGTTTCAATGGTTTAAATGAGTATTTAATGCTTAAAAAGACACAAAGGTTAGCAGTCTCAACAGTAGTGACAGAAACCGTCTGAGGTTGCCGTAAAAAACAGTCTGTGTGCATATCGGGATGAGTGAGGCAGGGTGGGTTGCTGTGCATGTCAGAGATCAGAGCTGTCAGAATTGAAAAGGTGGAAAGGCAAGAGAATGAGAAAAATAGGAGCAGAGAAAATGACTGACAGCAGTGCCCAGTGGGGGGTGAAGATCACTTTAAACACCTGCCTACTGTGTGAAAGAGAGAGAGAGAGAGAGAGAGACAGACAGACAGACAGACAGACAGACAGATGGGGAAAAAAAAACGAGGAAGGGGAGATGAAAACGTTGAAGCTGATAGAGAGACAGTGTAATGGGCACATAAAGAAAGACAAATGCCTATAAAGAATGTACACTACACTGGGTGTTAAGAGAAAGCCAGAGATGTTCGAGGAGTGAAAGAGGAATTGAGGAGAAAAAGAGGACAATATGGCACTAGAGCGAAAGAGAGAAGCTGTAAAGCTGACAGATGACCGAGATTGTGAGAGATTGCGAGGCAGGGACAGACAGAGGGCTGAAGGTGATATGGAGCAACAAGCAATGGCCTTAATTCAGTCATCTTAAGCCCTTAAAAAGATTGAAGCCCTGTAATCCCCCCACCTGAGCAGTCTCGCAGCTAAAACGAGGCTAAATCTACTATCCCAGTGATCTCCAGAATCTAAAATATCACAAACACACACCAAGGGAAAGAAGCAGCACGTACATATGGTATATACGAAGCAATCCCACACAGCCACATTGTGGAAACATGCCGGCACAGACACATGGTTTAGACATCTGTTAAGTAATTAGAAATTCTGATTAGAAATCTCTTCCAAGGCAGCAGTAATTAAACTGGGAGAGAGATTTTCCATACTCTGATTCTCTTTATTCATTAGGTCGGGTGTGCGGTTTTTATTAAAATATAATTCTTGTGTTTATCTTAAAGCAAACATTCCATATTTCACAATGTTTAAAAAATGAGTTATTGTTTATTAGGGTGATTGTTAGGGAAAATGTGGTTCTAGGGTGCAGTATAAAAATTATTGCTCACTCATCAGATGGTTGCACAGCTGCCAAAGTGTCACAGGGCTCATTTTTGCATACAGTTATATTAAGTTCATAAAGTAATGTACTGAATCCACAAACTATAGCCATGAGTTACTTCAACATATGAAGCTTCACTGTATTATCTTGCAACCCCAATATAAACTGAAGTACTAGAAAAAAACAGTACACCAGTCTAATACTAACATGAAGCATGGATGCACAAGCTTCCAGAAATACTCTGTCGGCAACGAACACCATACTTCTACAGAGCGGTCCACAATTCTGTAATATTCCGAGGTGTGGGATTTCCTATGTGACAGCACACTGCATGGCATCCCAGATGTGTTCGATAACATTGAGATCTGATGACGTAGCTGGGAAGAAAACCCCAAACTCTGGTGACTTTAGAAGTTTGTTGCTGTGCATTGTCCTGTTGAAAGAGGCCAAACCCATCAAAATGAATGCAGTGGTGGAACTCGTCAGAAAGGAGGCGCACATGATGTTCACCTGTCAGAGACGTTTGTAGACATACCAAGCATCCAACCACCAACCTGTACCAGGTTTTTTTTACAGTCTGCACCAGTTTTTTGGCACTTTAGTGTACTTTCTATCCTAATTGGAGCGGTCTTTGCCCCATACATAGAGCACAATCTTACTGAATGGTTTAATAAAAATAAGAATGATGTAACTCATATGCTATGGCCCTCACATTCATCAGATCTCAACTCTGTTCTGCACCTATAGGGGAGATTTTGGACAGACGTCTCATCACATTAGCATATCTGTTTAAGTCTTGCCTTCTCACTCTTATGTTTTTAATACTTGGAAGCAAAACCATTACACAGTCAGTAATTGCCTGGAGGTCTAGAACCAATGGACAATACTTAATGCAGAGATGTCCTCACTTAAGTTGTACGGCCAGGCCTCCTTGTAGGTATATCTTTTTGCCTTGAGTTTTGTCTTCAGTAAGTGAAACACAGGCTCAGCTGGGTAGAGATGTGCATTTTCATTTCTATTACATATTCTATTCACCCACAAATTGCATAATGTTGTTGGAGCTTTCTGCGTACTATGTAGCCTCCAGATATTTTGCAAAAATGTCTTAGCTTTGAATAACCCAAGCTAAATATATGTCTGTGATTATATATGTGCATGATTATCTTGGGCTTATTCAGTTGATCGCTTGGATTCTCACTCATGTTAAAATGAGGTTTATTTATTTATGACTATAAAATTAACCATCATGTAAACACCGGCTCTGTTTTCTGCTTTCAGCTCTTTTAAGTCAAAATGTGTGTAAGCCATATCATAGCCTCACTCATGACACATGAGCGATCAGTGCATCAACCTACAAATCCCATAATGCCTCGCCCTTGGCAAGCTATGCATCTCTGTCAGGGGCAGAGAAACTAATTTTGCAGCTAAACCCTAATCTTAGCCAGTATGATGAGGCAACCTCTCACTGTAGCAGAATTCATAATACATATATATATAGTATACATGGCCAGAACTTCTGCTATGGACTACAGATTTCTGCTTAACACACAGAATGCATTAACAATAGATACAATAGATACAGTATAACACTTGTCCTGATTGGGATTCAGTATTGAGCACTCATGCACTTTACAATTTTATACACTGCTCTAGGAACAATTTCCTCTTTCCATATTGTGCCTTTCAGTCATACAGGAGGGATCATTAAGCTGGTCTTTATGCTGAACTCTTTTATTAATATTATTCCATTGCAGGGCATTGTGCAGAAAGTAAAGAGCTTCTGTTTCAAGTGGGCTCATTTGTGAGCACTTGCATGCAGATCCAGCTGATCCCCGAATGTGCCGTGGTCACGAAATGCTAATGTGAGGCTGCCGTGTGGAGAGGTGGCGAGTTCGCACTTCAATACCACCACCACTAATGTGGACCTAATTTCACACCCCTTTTTCCTAGGTTCTCTTTTGTCTCTTTTTGTGCCGAATATTAACTCAACCTCAATACTTGGGCAAAGATATTTTTAAGTGTTCCTTAAGGTACCTGTTAGAGAAACTCAGCCTGCATTCCAATGGAGTATTTAACACGCTAGGTAGCCTTTGTCATCTGAAGGACCATTCCATTATTTCTAATAGTGGTTTGCCGACAGCCTGAAGGAGTCCAAATAAGTCAACAGGCATAAAGACAGAAAATGTGTCTAGAGAATTTTAGTTAAAGCTGATATAATTACCTGTATAATCACTTTATAATTACCATTATTGTTTTCTATAGGGTCTGTAATGCAAAAATAAAGAAGGTTTATAAAGTGTCGAATGCAGAGACACTCGCTGAGACAGGGGTGGACACAAATACAGGTTTTTATTAAAGTAATCAAGCATAAACACAGTCCCAAATTCGGATGTCAAAACAGGAAAAAGGTCAATAACCAATATAATTAATGAACATAAAACAGGTGGGATAAACACAATTATAATTCCAGGAACTGAGAACGGGTGGAAAACTAAGCATTAGGGCTGGGCTCAGCCATCTTGCCTGGATAACGTGAATTCTGGGAATGAGTGTATTTACTTGGTGGGTGTCCTTACAGACTTCTGTATTCCATACATTTTTTTCTGTTGAAGTCTATAGCAGGCCATAGACTTCATTTTAATTTTTTTTTAAATTAAATTAGCCATTATATGTGCACAGTGTCTAGTACTAGAAAATGATGGGGTATTTTTCTGTTGCCACAGAGACATTGCTGGCAATCATCATACAGTCCGACACAGCCACACAGATCTGATCAGGAAAAAGGGACCTAGCTTTTAGTTAGAATTACATCATAGTCACTGGATTTCTTAAATCTCACATTAGTAAATGCCTGTTTAATGACAGATCATTAGTGTCACAAAGTTTTTTTTATATATCATTTGCAATTATGTTGCCAGGGATATTAACAAAGTTTTCGAAGCACTTGCAGTCGTGTTGCCAGGGGTTTTAAAACTTCAGTTCAACCACACATTATAAAGCCCAATTCACACTGGATGCTTTTTGAAGATTTATTTTGTGGCAGCTTTTCAATGCACACCAGCTGTATTGGAGACTCATACTATTTGCGCTGAATTTGTTTTACACGCTCGCTCTCTCTCTCTCTCTCTCTCTCTTTCTCTCTCTCTCTGTTTTTTTATTCTTTGAATAAGTGAAGTAGAAACTCCATAGAACTCCACTTAGATAATTCAACCACCCCATATGTGCCGGGAGCTTTAATTTAAAATCTTCAAACATGTCAAGATTGTGTCCTCCTGTTTTTAAGTCATGTTTTTATTGTTGTAATTATAGCTTTTCTCAGCCCTCATACATGATTGACACTGTTGTAATTTTTTTTTATTTATTTCTTGGACAAAAGCAGGCATGCTGTCAGGTGGTAGTGTGTGCAGAACATGTGTTGTATAGACTAAAGCGAAGGTTGTCATGACAGTTTAATGTCAAGCTCTGGTTATTTTCTCTACCATATCAAATGCTATAATTCACTTGTGCTGCTGTGGTTAGCATGTTAAGACAAGTACTTAATGGTGATAATTACAATGCACTAAGCAAAAACATTGCCCTGTGATATAATATGTTATCACATTACATACTAATTACAGCACACTTAGCAAAAAAATAGCATGTGATGTAAGATGTTTTGACATCAAACTGGTACTTTTATAGTAATACCATTATTGGTATTGTTACATGCTGTGAATGAGGACCAGACAAGACGTATATACACGTAATCTGCAATGGAAATGTATGAGGGTCAAAATCAGGAATGGTGGTTCAGAAAACAATGATCCAGTGATGCACAATAATGGATAGAGACACATACATATTAAGACATCATTAAACAAGGGTGAGACAAAGAACAGGTGAACACAGTAAGGTAACAAACCAAAAAACAGATGCAGAGAAGGGACTAGAGTAGAAATACAAAAGCACTATGTTTAACTTACATTTACGGCATTTGGCAGACGCTTTTATCCAGAGCGACTTACAAGGTTATTGGTATTACAGGTAGGCCAACGTAGTGTTAGGAGTCTTACCCAAGGACCCTTATTGGTGTGGCACAGACTGGGTACCCAGATCGGGAATCGAACCCAGGTCTCTCACATGGGAACCCAATGATGTTACCACTGTGCCACACCAACTTAATTCAGGTGTGTAATGGCAGTGCTATAAAAATAGACATAATGAAAGTGCATGACACATATACCACACAAAAATGTCACATGATGTGGCTTACCTGTATAGTATTTGAAGATCCGAAATATTTCATGTAGCAAACTGGACTGTCAGTATTTAAACAATTAGTTTTATTCTGCTAGCTAGTTAGTAAAGTTAGCTGCTTATCATAGGTGACTAGTATTGTTGCCACCTGTCCCGTTTTTTCCAGGACCATCCTCCTTTGTAATATTCAGTCCCCAAAAAAAAGTTTACTTAAGATACTTAAGAGTAGTTAAACTTTGAGTACACTACTAGTGTTAAAAAAAACTATAAAAATTTGCCAAATGTTAATCTGTTTCTGTGGTGGTTAATAACGATGTGTACATAAAGGATCAGGTTCAGTTACACCTATGTACTATTTACTCTAAGGTCTTCCATCCCAAAATACAGTACACGCCAAGTATACATAAAGTTTATGTATAAGGCAAGACTTGATAAGTATAGACCAAATGTACTTAAAACATTTCTGTGTACTTGTCAGTGTGAGCCAATTATACTTAAGTATGATTGTGTTTAGTAAATTACTGTAAATTACATAAAAAGTAAACTGGTAGCATACTCACTTATTTTGTAGTTTAAAAGAAGTATACTAATAGCACACTTGAATAAACTTTTTTGAGAAACTTTTTCGTAAAGGCTGATAAACCAGTTATAAAATGCTACTTCACAAAGCCGTCTCTGATTCTGTATTACCAACCTTATGGACATGTATGTTTGTGGGCAACTGTCAGTATGTTGTTGGTTTTTTTTGTCAGACAAAGGTGGCAACCCTAGTGACCTGCAGAGAAGCTAGTCAGAATGCTAGCTATTAGCAAAGAAAGGCGTAAAAGTCGCTAAGGGAATTGCTTCAGCTGCCTGCCTGAAGGGCAAGTGCACTCTGTTCAGTAAATCTGTTCCCCTTTACACCTTCCTCCCCTTGACGAAAGCGGTCACTTATGTGTCTTAGAATTTAAAGCAACAGTTTGCGTGTATGTTTAATAGTCTATAATTTGCTTGGTAGTCCCGAGGACAGCGTCTCATTAAAATCATATTCAGTGTGACAATTAGCAGAAGGCTGAATGGAAAGATGTTCCTTTGAATAGCTTTAAATGGAAGAAAAAACACTCACACAGTATAAATTATTTAAGTTCAGATATAAAGCATTGTTATGCATACAGAAAGGTGTTAATAATAGAGCTTATATGTGTGTAGTCTCGCTCTATATCGGAGTGCCTGAGGTTACATGTGAACTTTTCTTTGGATCTTTAAGCAATCACTCCAAGTCAGTGCAAATATTCAGTGCACTCTATTCTTTTTCTTTTCTGGCTCCTCCATTTCATGCTAATTAGACTGGAGACTCGTTCTAAATGCCAGTAACTTGATTGGGGTTTGCCAAAGAAGCTAACTGCCCTCAGACAAAATTCAGACTCGTAAAGATTTCTAAATGTGGAAGTGCACTTTTTTCCCTTTATTAATAGCAGAGATAAAGAGAGTGTGTATGTGTGCTTGTGCTTCATATCATATATCACATATCATATTATATTTGTATCCTAATCAACTGTAAATCAAATTTACCTCTGTTTATTTCATATTTATAATGTACTTACTACTATTAGTGGGTGGCTGTGTGTTACTCTAATAAATAAATAATACCAATAAAGTGATCTTGGATATGGTGAAATCGATCAGCGGTGAATTGGTCTTGCAATATCAGCTCATGTAAACACGACTCGGTCCGGCTTTATACTGCTCATTATCACAACTGCCTCTCGTACTCTTAAAACCAGCTGCTGTGAGTCTGAGAACCAAGTGCTGGACAGTAGATAACATCTGCTAGATTTGTTTCTAAATTCACGATTAGCTTAGAAATAAACCCATGTTTGGTTGTAGCTTTGCTCCAGACCATTTCAAGGCCATTTGAGGAATTTGTCTGGTCTTTGGCAAAATACTTATTTTGATAAGGCATGTTATTTTTCTTATTAAAACTAAAGAGATTAATGGTCTGTTTTAAACAGGCACTGTGGTGTTTTTAGACGCTCCCCGACTCGCACATATTAATAAACTGAAGGTTATTCCAGGGCAACAAAGAAGTCATCATCTAGTTATTTATTTATTTTTTAACCACTGTTCTTTTGCCCTTTGTTGGCTTTATCTCTTCCCTTTACTCCAATGACTCTGGCAAGAGAATAATCAGGGAACTTGAGCAGCCTTGTATCACAAGCACATCAAAATATTTTGCGGGGTCTAGGATATAGAAAACCACTTAGACAAACTGTATATCACAGCTGTGTAGCTCCCTGTGGGGACAAAAAATACACATTTTAGCTTTGGTTTGAAGACCCGATATAGACTTTCCAATATTCTTCATAAATAGGATTGCTATATTATTTGTCTATGGGCTGAATTTTGTAGATATGTTTGAGTAAAACTGACCTGTGTGACCTTGTGATATTGATTTGCCTGGTGTTCTCCAAAGCCCTGAGCACTTGTTTGCTCAGTACAGTAGTAGAAAATTTGCTCTCTGGGACTATTGAAAGTCCCAGGAATAAAAAAAAATAAATAAAAAAAATAAAGTGTAAATAAAATGCCAGTCATCTAGGTCCAAATAGGAAACAGTAAACTGTTCTAGCAATATTGACCTGCCCATTATGGACAATGGCCACGATGGACAATGTCTATGATTGTCTCGTATATCATCTGTTTTATTATTGTCAGTGTTATCACATAGAAGGGAAATAGGACATCACATTACGTTGCTGTTCTTGTTGTATGAGCATCCTGACTAATCTCAGACACTCCAGATGAGAATTGTGGGTGTTTTAATGAATCACAGCGACAACAAAGATCCAACACGTCATGTCTAAACACAGTCTGTGTGTATTTCATTGTAGTTTTCTTACAGGATTTGGTTCATATCATGTGGGCAGTTAAGGCACAGAACAGCAAGGCATCACCACATGCACATCATACTCCAATATCTGGATTTATTGGTCAACTGCGGGTGTAATCACACGTTCTGGAAGATTACTCGATTGGATAAAATGGCCTATTAATAACCAGTGGTGCATATGGCCAATTAGCTTGACCACCACTATGGCCTTTGACAGTCATCCTGAAGAATTGTGCAGTAATTAATTGTAACGACATACATTTTTGCCTGTAATTAACACATAGGCCTGAGGCAATGGTGTCCAGTGAAGTGCTAAACCACGTTGTAATATTTTTACCTGAAAGACTCAATTAACCTTCACTAGTCTGGCGTAAATGGGCTCATTTGTGTAATAAGATGATTTCGCTAGCTCCCGGTTTGATTTAAACTACACTCCAGACTAGAAAAGTTCTATCTGTATTGCGCTTTAAGCACAAAGCAATCGACCCTGTAGATGATGTTCTTATTACAGTTATATTTCTTTGCACTTTTCAGATACTGTCTCCAAGGCCAACTTTGTACCATTAAGATGAAGCAACAATGGACGTCCTTAATTCTATAGACTTGACCTTCACATAGCAACACGAGTGGGTTGTTCATCGATAAGTGACTCATCGCACCATCGGTTTCAATTTCCAGCACTCACATACATGAGTGTGAGAATCTGTTCTGTGCACATCTCTACCAGCTAGTGACCAGAAGGTAGAAGTGCAGGTGTTTAAGGATGGGAGCTCCAGCAGGACCATTTCTGGGTGGCTTCAGCTCTACCACTGCCTCTGTGGACATCAGTGGCTGGATGACCTGGCCAGGGAACACCACTGTTAGCCTGAACCAGAGTCTGTTCTGGACCGAACTTGCCACCAACCTTTCCTCTGCCTCATCTTCCAGTCAGGACATAGCCAAGGAAGGGATCAAAGAGAAGAACTGGCCGGCGTTGCTTATTCTCATCATCATCCTGCTTACCATAGGAGGGAACATTCTTGTTATCATGGCCGTGTCGCTGGAGAAGAAACTGCAGAACGCAACTAATTTCTTCCTGCGGTCTTTGGCCGTGGCAGACATGTTGGTGGGCATCCTCGTAATGCCCATCTCTCTCATCAACATCCTGTATGGTGAGTAGCAGCATGCATGCTCTCAGCTTAGCATTCTTCTTACCGCTTGATTTGTTTTGCTTGTTTTGTTATGTGGAAAATGGTTTTGAGGCTCTTTAATTAAAAATCCATAGACAATGTGTCCATGTCCATGATGGGCTCCTTAGGGGTTTAGGAAACTGAATTCCTGCTATTTTGGGGGATTTTTTTTTCTACTTCCCACAGTTTTCACATTAATTCATCATAATCCTCCTCCACACTATGCCACCAGAAAACAAGACGAAATTATTTAATCAGAACAGGTTCCACTAGATACATTGCAAATCTCCCATGACTAATTAAATGGGTGATTTTAGAGGAGATCATGCGAGTTCAGATTGGTAACAAGCCTGTGGTTGTCAATAGATTTCGCTTTCATCACAGTCCAGGAGACAATGAATGACAAAGCCATATGGAAGACGGTTGGCTGTCTTGTAATAAGTCTGTGTATGTGTGTGTAGTGGGTATTAATGTAGGAGGACTGTGAAATGTTCTTGTCACATCACACAATATTCTAGACAGAATGCATTTGATTTATGTTCACAGAAAAAGCCTTCCTCATCTGAGACGAGTTGTTTTTGGGTCACATGACCCGTATTTGTCCACCACATGAATACACTTTAAAATGCAGTGGCATTTTCCGTGTGCCATATTGATCGACTGAGATCTCATTGCGCTGAATGAACCTAGCGCTTCTGCATCCACTGTAGTTTAGCTCGCATGATTAGTCTGGACATGGATGCAGAAGAAGAACTGATTATTGATCTGTGTGCACAGTGGAGTAGCCCTTAAAGAGATATCGATCTCTAACAGACCATTTAGGTTGTCAGTGCAGGCAAGGTAACAGAAATCAAAGATGAACCCGATATTACACACGGCGATTAACACACTCCATCATCTAGCAGATAAATAAAGAAGGAAATAGGCTTGTGCAGACAGAAGTGGATGGTTATTAATGAATGCTGTATATGCAGGACCATGTCTACAGTGGGACGTGTTGCCTGGCCATTAAAATGGGCTGGCAGTTTGTGATGGCTGCCAATCTGTCCAGAGAAAATCCAAGCATCATTTACAGGAATAATCACATGCATAAACACTCACGAATAGCCCAGGCTTATGATAGTCAGTAATGAATTGCGACCTGCATAGGCTTTTTTTCTGCGATTGGATAGAATGCTGGGTAGCGCCTTAGCATGACGGGCAGCAAAGTTTTAAGCACTATCATCAGGGTGACATTGGAGGTCATTTTAATCAGCGTTATCACAAAAAATCTGTATGTGCAAGCATGTGTGTGTGTGTGTGTGTGTGTGTGTGCCTGTCATTGAGCGCACTGTAGTTCAGTGTATTATCTTTACCAGTCTTGAGGGAATGTGAAATCCTGGGAGTAATGACATAAAGGTATAGTCCGGCTAAAATAATTAGAATTTTGAATACACACGAAAGAAAGGATTTGATTACCGACGTTACCTGACAATACTTTCCAACTCTGGACTAAAATGAATAATTAGCATATGAATAAAAAAGCTTGTGCATAAAATAGTCTAATGGTGAAAGAACAGTCCTGCAGAAAGTCATTTCGTTAATGCTGGTCGTATATGTGAATTGTCTAAAGCACAATAGACAGACAGACAGACTCATAGATAGATAGACCCACAGACAGACAGATAGATAGACAGACAGATAGATAGATAGATAGATAGATAGATAGATAGATAGATAGATAGATAGATA
>JAOVVF010000042.1:5898730-5915361 GCA_028565595.1 Duopalatinus emarginatus | reverse complement strand
CAGACAGACAGACAGACAGATAGATAGATAGATAGATAGATAGATAGATAGATAGATAGATAGATAGATAGATAGACCACAGACAGATAGACAGGTACAGACAAGACATAACTGAAGTGCATACCCCCCCCGCACACACACACACACTTTACAAAGTCAGTTGCGACTTTTCCACTGTTTGTGTAACTGTTATGTAGATAATATGGAACAACAGCTCAGTGAGTAAGATCAGCATAAGCAGGAGTAAACAGTTTCATGTAGCCAATCAGAAAGGAGCACACAATGTTGGATTACAGTAAGACCTCCTCGTGCTGTTTTGATTTAACGTTAAGGTGTTGCTGAAGTTGTTTTTGTTTTTGCCACGTTTTCGTGTTTGTTTTAGGTTTGTTAATGGTTTCGCATCGCATGTTAATGTGTTGTGCATTTAACATGATTGTGGGAATCTGTTGCAAAATATAATTAATATATACTAAACACACTGCCAAAATCTGTCAGAGAAAACAGATAAGTAGGCTGTAAAATGTAACAAGGACACTTCAGGTTCCCAGACTTCTATACAATTTGTTATGCCTCTGCACAATCCAATTTTCATCCAGTGTCTTTGTGTTAAATAAAGCACCTGTTTATCACAAGGTAGTGCGAAAACCTAGGGAAAAGGCATTGCACATGAAAAGCTTCAGTCACATCATTAAAAAAAAGCTTTTTATACGTGTCATGTGTGTCATTGTGTTGATCTGTTCGAACAGAGGAGGGTGTAAAGAGGTTGCTTTCTCTCTCCATCTCTCTCTTTCTCTCTGTATCTCAGTGCTAAATAAAGTACAATCATAAAAATCTTGTTCTTACTTTGCACTTAAACTGTAGATCAAACAGGAGGTCACATCCAGCTCATTAAAGATGGTTTAATTCAGCTCTCTACAAGATTTTCTTATCCTGTGTTGTATAAACCGTACAGATCAGGAGGTGCTGTTCGATTCTAGGTCATACCAAGTATAAGATAAAACCATGAAACATGGCTTTATCTGTAATACAATTTCCTGTCTACTTGTTAGAATAATTATCAGATATCTTAGTAATAAAAAAATGCAGTGTGTATTAGATGAATTAGGAGTGTGGTGTAGGGTATACTGTATATCATTTTTATTTGGCTTATTCAGGTAGGTTATTATAATTATAGTTGAATCAGGCACAGGTCAAAAGAGATCAGGGTGATGACCCCTGAAAGTTAAACAAGATTTAGTTGAGAAGCGCAGAAACTAAATGTAGGACTAACACGGCTGATAAAATCAAATGTCAGGAAAATCATTCATCAGACTGGGAGAGTTAACACAAACACACACACACGCAGGAAGTTCGAACAGAATGTGAAAATATGATGAAAGTGAGAATGAGGGAACAAATGACTTTATTTGCATTTCCCTCTTTCTCAAGGCTGAGATGTGAGAACAGAGCAATCGAAATAATCAGACGTCCTCATTCACTGAAGTGTCACTTCAAAGCCACGCTGCGTATTGATGAGCTGTTTCTCGTCTGTATCGCCTGTCGCAGTGAATAACAGATCTGCATACAACCAAAGTGCAACTACAACCTGAAAAGGCGGGTTCTTACTGAACAACACATGCTCAATGCTGATTGGTCACAGAGTATGATACCTATAAGGCAGCTGTGGGTTTGTGGTTAAGGTAGTTAATACATACAACCATACATATATGTATGTGTGTGTGTGTGTGTGTGTGTGTGTGTGTGTGTGTGTTGTTTGGGGTTAGTCAATTCATGGCAAGAAGGGTCTGGGTCCAAGTACTCAGATGGGCAGCCAGGGTCTTTTCTGTGTGAAGTTTGCATGTTCTCCCCATGTCAGCATTGGTTTCTTCCAGGTGCTCTGGTTTACTCCCACAGTCCAAAATCCTGCTGTCAGGTAAATTAGGGACGTGGGTCCCCCAAAACTTGACTGAAGTGCCCTTGAGCAAGGCACCTAACCCCCAACTGCCCACCGATCTGGGCATGTGTGTTCACTGGCCCCTAGTGTTTTTGTGTGTGTCGCATGCATGGGTCAAATGCGAAGGTCGATTCCCTTACACAGTGCTCAAAAGAGTGGTTCACAAATTGCCCCTACATGTTTGTATGTGTGTGAATGTATCTGTCTGTGTATTTGCCCTGTCCAGGATGTTTCCCTACTGTCCAACCAGTGACCACTGGGATAGACTCCAGCTAAAGTAAAGCTAAAGTAACTCCAAGAACCACTCATCATAACCGTGATGATCTGACAAGCATCTGAGAATGCACTACATGCTCAACCTTGAAACAGATGGGCTACAACAGCAGAAGACCATATCATGTGTCACTCTTGTCAGCCAAGAATCTGAGGTTATAGTGGGCACAGACTCCCAGAAACTGGACAGCTGAAGACAGAATATGCCCATCGCAGTGCGTGGACCACATCCACATTCGCACACTCATAACCAATCTGCCTACCTTGTCTTATCTTATTTTCAGACTCATTAAAACAGACATCCTTGTAGGAAGCATCTGTGTATCCTCACTCTGGTTAATTCCCCTGAGCACATATAAAGAATGGATTCATCCTTAATCATGGCAAATGTTGATCAGATTTCAGGTCACAGTTTGAAGGAGATACAATTGTCTAGATTTTGGCCTGTAAAAGTTTTTAATAAGTCTTTTGAGGATGTAGAACGAATGTGGTTGTGGTTGCAAATAAGACTTGAAAAATAATATGGACCAAAATAGGACATATATTTAGGAAGCTAGATCAAAGCGGACCATACCCGAGTTAAAATGGATCAATAACAGCATCTTTTTAGGGAGCAATTTAATCTTGACCAGACTGGTCCAGTAATTTACATCCTAGACGTCTCTGTTGACTGAGCTGCTGTTTACTGAGTTTACACCAAACGCAAGTCCAATTTTATCCTTTATTATCTAACCATGAAGATCCCATGCTGCGCTCCTTTATTAACTAACTTAGAGTGTAGCTAGACACATAATTGTGCCCTGTTTAATCTTACTGCTAATTCGTCCTGCTGGATAATAAATGTGTTTTGAATCATAGTCTCTCGACTCGCTGTTGATATTAATGTCTGTTGAGCTGAAACTAGGCAGTGGCGAATATTACCAACAGATGGTCAACTACTACTTTTATTTGCCCATATTGCGGACATATTTTAAGACATTCCCTGCAGCGACAAAGTCTCGTCTCTCACACACACAGTCTGCGAAATCATAAAAAGCCTTATCCTGTGTCAGTTCCATCAATCATTCATAAGTAAACAGAATAGAACGGTCTTGACTGGTTATTAATAATGCTGTTCGCTACTGTTCCAGAGCCTCAGACAGTGAGAGAAATATTGGTGAGTTAGCTGTTTTTAAATGAGTCAACACAGACAAAGAGCCGTGCTGGGCTCCAGCGATAGCATTATAAAAGTTTGTCCATCCGTGCATCATTTTTCATTTGGGAACATTGCTAAATAACCATGCTGAATCATTACATCTGATGCGTTCATAGTCGGTGTTCTTGTCCTCCTGTTTGAATTGGCTTTTTTGATTTATTTGCTGTTATACGTGTTTAGGATAGCCCCCCCTCCCACCCCCTTTCTAGAAAGAAATCTCTATCCGCTGACCAATGGGCTGCAACTGAAAAACGAACTCTCTTCTAAGCTGTGTAGCGGTAACGCTGAAAATGGCAATTTATACAAGTGCTAAACATTCTCTGCACAATGAGCCTGTAATAAGGGGATTGCCCTGACACTTCGGTTTAAAGGGAAAGTGACTCACTCATTGACCACTGTATTTGCACACACAGAGGAATTTATAAAACACACATACTAGAGAGCATTGAGCACACAACCCACAGTGCCCAACAGGAACTGTTAGGGGTTAAGGGCCTTGCTCAGGTGGATTGTTAAATGTAACAAAGTCAGTCATTTAGAGATTGGGGATATGTGTCATTTCAGGAAGTATAAACCCCCTGAAATGTTTCATGCCTACACCAGAATGTTTATTCACGCACGGCTGATGTAACACACACGCAGGTGGTATTCACATCAAATAACCTCGTTGTGCATAGTAGTTATGCTCTAATGGTACTGGTAAAGCTCAGTTAAGGTATTTAATAACCCCAGACATAAAACGATTACATATCCAACTCTTATCCAGAGTGACTTACATTTATCTAATTTATTTTTTATTGATTTTATTGATTTATTGATTTTTTTTATAAATGACAAATTCTGAATATCACAGTGTCTGCTGCTGCCTGGCATCGCACCCGAATGCACGAATGCATAAAAAATTATTAGTTAATCATACAGATCACAAAATGATTTACTATATTTCCTCTTGATCCTCTTCAAATAAATTTCTAAGCCACTGGTATGCAGTCTTTCAAAACAAATAACTGGGCAGCTTTCCAGCTTGCTCATTGCTTTCCACTTTGTTCTGATCATGGCCACATAAACCCACGTTCAGATGTGCCCTATTAGTCATTTCTGTAACTCGTCCTACAAACACCATCCTCACGCAGCAGACTCCTGCTGAACCACACCTCCACCTGCTACAACTTACTACAGTAATGATGGGCATTTTCATTAACAGGAAATTCAAATCTCTCAAAATTCTGTCAGACCACATTTACTCCAATTTTCAGAAGTACTTTCATGGCATTTAGTGGGCACCGTTATCCACAGCTGTGTATATTATATTTTATTTGGAAAACTGAGCAGTTGCAGTGGGATTTGAACTCATAACCTTTTTGATCAGGAGTTCAGTGTCTTAACCACTGAGCTACCACTAACTTGCATATAAATATTTACAGTTAGCATGTGATCTACAATGGTGTGCAAGATATATTTACTGGTCTTTCATCAAGAAGTTAGTCTAGTTTACTAACCTACATTACCCACAATGCTGTTCAACTACCTGCTGCTGCTGGCGCCAGTAGGATTTAGCTCTCACTCCATCTCAACCTAAAGAGAGAGATGCAGCAGCGCTTTAGTAAAGTGAAATGAAAGTGAACTATTTGCCTACTGTGCTTGTACACAGAGGAATGTAACCTCCGCATTTAACCCATCTGTGCAGTGAAACACACACACACAGTAGTGAACCCTAGGGGCAGTAAACACACTTGCCCAGAGTATGGGGCTTCATGCAAATACTGCCATGAACACCCTCCTGCTTACCATCCCTAACCAACTGAGCTGAGTCTCTGCTGTAATTCATCATAACTCATCTGGAATGCAATGCAATTTGCTTCCAAAAATTGTCCTGTTAGAAAAGGGCCAAATCCATCAGAATGAATGCAGGACATGAACAGATGTAAGAAATCAGAAATGAGACACACATAGTGTTCACCTGTCACAGATGTTTGTAGAAAAAAATGAATGAAAGTGAACTATTTTGCCTTACTGTGTTTGCACACAGAAGGAATGTGGCCTCCGCATTTAACCCATCCGTGCAGTGAAACACACACACCAGTGAACACTAGGGGGCAGTGAACACACTTGCCCGGAGTGGGGGGCAGCCCCAAACCACAGCGCCCAGGGAGCAGTTAGGGGAGTTAGGTGCGTTGCTCAAGGGCACCTCAGTCGTGTCTTGCTCTGGGTGGGAATCGAACCCACAACCTTGCTCACGAGACCGGTTCCCTAACCACTAGCCCACGGCTGCCTACGTACAAAGAAGTACAAAGGGTCCCATGGAATGCCAGCTAAACAAACCACATACCAGTATGGGCCCACCACCAGAATATGTATTTTACATAGGATCCTCTGGCACTTTAATGTACATTTGAAATATGAAATATTTGGTATGTTACAACCCGGTGTGGGTTTAAATAGTAATGATATTGTAAGTTTTACTGCACATCTTGCATAACAAGACACACTTTATCTAGATGACCAGGGGTGTCCATTCTTCCTCTTCATACACGGCCCGTGTGAGTGCAGGTTTTCATCCCAAACACACATGGGCCAAACGTGATAGTCTATCGAAAGCCAAGATTGACTAAACAGGTCAGGTGTGGCTTCTGCTTGGTTAGAATGAAAACCTGCACCCACACCGGCCCTTTCTGGATAAGATTGGACACCCATGATGTGGAGATTTTGTCACATTTCTTTCTAATTTTTGCATCCAAATCCCAGCAGACTTCATTATAGTTGTTTGTCTGAAAAGTATCTCTTACATAATATGCTGCTTGCTTTACTAATGTTTAATTTTCTGCTGGAAAAAGAATCTGAAATGTTTTGTACTGACTCAATAATGGTGAATTTATAAAAATAAAAATGTAATCAGTATAAGTTTGTGCTAAAGAAAACAGGACTTTTTGTGCTTTCTGTACTAAATATCTGTAATAGATTCAGTCACTCTGTCATACTAGAGTGCATGACTTTTCTTGTCCACCTTCATTCTCCATGTTCTGTCATCTCCTTCTCTGTACATTCTCCGACTATGTGTAGACATGACAACATGATGAAATGATAAAATGACAATCCATACAGCGCACTAAAAGATCATTATGTCCTCTGTTTGTCTTCTTTCTTTTCTCTACTCTCCTCTATTTCTCCCCAGCACGTCTCTCTCTCTCCCTCTCTCTCTCTCTCTTTCTCTCTTTAATCTTATAATCCATTCATGTCTCAGTAGCCTGGCATGGCACTGTAATGACACAGAACTGGGAGACCCTGGAAAATCGTGAGTGAAATCTTGGTGAGAGGAGGAAAAAAATAAGAGCTGAAGGACATAATGCCTGTGTCATTGTCATCTCGAGTCCTGTGACCTGTGCCGGCTGTATGAAAGTCAGTACCACAGACCTTGATGTGAATAAAGGCAACTTGGTTGAAAGGATGCCTGCAAGGACAATTACAAGTCTCAGAAAGCATGATTCTCTGTCGCAGTGGGTTTGAATCTTTGCAGGTTAGGTGAGGATATGGCGGTACTGCTGTTGGTGGTCATTTTTAACTGTAAAATAATTACTAAACGTAATTCTATTAGCCAGATATAAATATCAGAACATGGATCTGGAGCTTATCCCGGGAACACTGGGGACAAGGCAGGAAATATATCCTGGGTGGGATGAATAAAGAGGTGGGAGGAAATCTGAGAAGTCAAGCCGTATGAACTGAAGTAGAACGTGCACACAAGCTCCACACAGACAGTAACCTGAGCTGCTGTGCTGCCTAAATATCAGAAAGTCAATTATATGTGAGTCAGGTTCAATCAAAAACTTTTAAGATGTGAGCTTGTTAGGAAAATGGGGGTCAGAGCACAGGGTCAGCCATGGTGAAGGAGAGAGGGTTAAGGACCTTGCTCAAGGGCCCAACAGTGGCTGCTTTGCACTACTGTAGCTTGAACCATCAGTAACCTACAGCCCTAACTATTGAAGCACCACTGCCCTATTTAGACATTAAAATCTATAACCTGTAGTGTACATTGCCTATCCATGCTGGTATGGTGTCTTATTGAAGGTCGTTACTGTTATAGCTGATTAAGTTTTAAGAATCAGGTCAGATGTTGCTGCTTGCAGATGCTTGTGGTTTGTCATACAGGAAACTTTTATCAGGTTTGATCTCTGTTCTAATAAGTCATATATGTGGCCCTTACAGTATGTTGTTATAATAATAGAATAATCGACTAGACTGGATCTTGATCTTCTTTCTTTTCCAGCATTAGTTTGTTACTTATCATGGCATATCTTTTTTTTCCTTCTCCTTTTCTCAGATGCTTGCTTTACCTGGCCCAATTCTAACCCTAGCGTTTTAATGCTGTAAAAAAATAAAAACAAATTACATTTCTGTTCCTTTTCTTCCTTAAATTCTCTCACACTCTCTTCTACTTTATCCTCGCTGCAAGAAATACATAGCATTAAATCTGGTGTTTGGTGTAATGCTGATGGTTTAACATGTGATTAGTATCTGATTCAAAGTGTATTTGACGGTTTCCTAATGAAATTAAAAAGTGTACAAAATAAGCCTGATGAATAGTTCATGGCAGTATTAGTATGTGTAATGATCCTGCACTGCAGTATATCTGAAAGGAGCCCAAAGACAAAGCATTGGTATACTTATGGCGTATATATATGGCATTAACAATAATCTAGATGCAAAAAGTGTACTCATGGAAACCATTCGATCGGAATATTTAATGAAAGCATTAAACTTTAATTAAAAATACCATATCTAGAGCCATTTTTCATCTCTTTGTGTGTATTCCCCTTGTTCTAGACTACGCATGGCCACTTCCCGAAGCTCTGTGCCCAATCTGGATCTACCTAGATGTGCTTTTCTCAACGGCCTCGATCATGCATCTGTGTGCCATCTCTCTGGACCGCTACGTGGCTATCTGCAACCCCATCCAACACAGCCGCTTCAACTCGCGCACCAAAGCCATGCTGAAAATCGCTGCCGTCTGGACCATCTCTATAGGTCAGCGCTTACATTTACTTCAGTCTGGGTCATGTGTGGGTTTAACTGTGGGTATATATGACTTTTTTTTCTTCTTTTAAAGCTTAAGATTATCCACAAGATGGACCGGCATTTGTGGTGAAATAAAAAGCAGAAAAAAGAGTATTACACAGAAAAATAAAATGACCGCGTTAGCAATAGCAAATCTAAATGGATCATCACACACAGAAGGAACTTTGATGCAATCAGAGATAGTAAAAATAACCCAGTCGGAGGCTTCACGGCTTTTATATCAAAGTAGTATAAAAAGCATTAACTTAACACCTCCTCAAGCTCAATACATTTTCCCCGAGGAAGCACACTGACAGCTGAAGCAGTACCATCACTGAGGCAACATCAATCTTAAGGTAGTTTCCTATGAACGCACCGCTTAACATGGCCGGATAAGAAGATAAAGATGTCATTACTGTATTAGCTGTAAAAGAAACCAATTTACACTAGGGACGTTGGACAATTTTTTTTTTCTCTAGAGCAGTCTAAATCAAGATTAGGAAGCAGTGACACCAAAAGAGAGATCAGGAGATGAAAACTAATCATCTCATTTAAAATAAATAAGCGTAGTAGATCAAAATAAATAAAATAAACCAGCTCAGTGGCTCTGGGTTAAGGAACCGGCCTTGTGACCAGATGGTTGCTGTTTCGATTCCCCATACTAAAAAAAAACATCACTGAAATGCACTTTAAAAGTGCGGTTGGTTGGGTATGGTTGTAATGAATATTTTGAATTCTAAACATGCTGAATGTTCAAGCCAGCTTCTAAAATAAGACTTTTTGTGTTGCTCAGCATCAGTGCAGGAATTAAGCTATAAATCAGGTAAATGATGGTAGCTGCACACAAGTAATCAAAGCTGTGAAAGTAAAACACAGTTAAAACCTTTTACTTGTAAAATAGTTCATACTTTATTAGGAGCACCACTAAGCATCAGTCTGTAATTGGTTTTATATTTGAGTGAGTATCATACACTCATTTGGATCTGCCTGGAGCTGCCATACTGCCCATTATACAATTGCTCATCATGCAGATAATCCAATCAGCCAATCATGTGACAGGACATAAAAACATACAGATACAGATCAAGAACTTCAGTTAAACATCAAAATGGGAAAAAGTGAACCGATGGGTCGGTTCAAGTATTTCTGTAACAGCTGATCTCCTGGGATTTTCACACACCTTATACAGAATGGTGCAAAAAAAAAAAAGAATACACTGAGAGATCAGAGAAGAACAACCTGCTCAACCATGGTAAACAGAAAAGCATCTCAGATCAGGCAACACACTAAACTTTGAGGTGGATGGGCTACAATAGCAGAAGCCCACATCATGCTAAACTCCGGTCGGCCACTAACGGGAAGCTACACTAAGTACAGACTCGCTGAAGCTGCACAGTAGAAGGCCAGGTTTTACACAGGAGATCAACAGCTACTCAAAGCAGCCCATCTGAGATCAGCAACAATACCATAGATGCATTTGATGCTGGATGTGAACATTCCCGTAAGATCTTGAAGTTTATCTGTGTAATTGGCTGATTGCATGAATGTACAAGTGATCCTGAAGAAGTGGATGGTAAGGATGCAAGAGATCCTTAATATTTGTACCTTACAACCAAATTATAAACATTTAGCCAATTGTAACGACTCATATGTTTAGTACTTCAAAAAAAAACAAGAACAGCAGATCTGCTACTCTGACTAACAGATGCAGAATAATGATTAGCCTTATGAGGATTTTTCTAGTGCAGTGTGTGAGATTAGTAATGCAGGGTGAGAACATATCAACTATTCGTTTTGTGACTCACAGCTGCAAAAAACAACTTTACAACAGAAATGAAAGATGCCACTGGTACATGGTAAAAGACCTGGTACACCAGTCTAATACTTGGTAGGTCCTCTATGGAGCATAGATACACCATACTTCCTGCAATGGTCCAAAATTCTGTTGTATTCTGAGGTGCAGGAATGCATGCCGTCCCAAATGTGTTCAGTTACGTTGAGTTCTGGTGCTTTGTTATGTTGGAAGACACCAAACCCATCAGAATTAATGCAGGACAAGAACAGGTGTAACTCGTCAGAAAGGACGCATACATAGAGTTGACCTGTCAGAGACGTTTGTAGATGTACCAGGGGTCCCATGGCATGCCAACTAAACAAACCCCATACCATTATGGAGCCAACACCAGAATATGTATTTTATGTATGCTCTTCTACCAGTTTTTCAGGTACCTCCATTTATATAGCTGCATGTTATTTTCTTCTAAATAAATTAATAATGTGGGGCCGTGAATAAACACATGAAGCCTATGAGTTTATATTGTGAGGCCACAAACCTCTTATGTCGCATAATTGTGCATTTGTTTTTAATACTGTTCAACATTCATAACCCAGGTACTAATGTCCTAAGTCCTAAACGCACCTGTTGTACAGATCAGATATCTGTTAATCTTATCACAGGGCTATAAAGGTCATCCTCATCGCAGTCATTCCTGATCCCAGCCTACAAAGGATTCCCCAGCAATCAGTCTGAGGTGTTTCGAGACACAATGTGAGGTTAAGCTTACTGCAGCATTGGAAGTGGCGCCACTCTTAATATGCTTTCAGTGGCATAGACTGCCCACTAGTGTCTGAAATAGTTTAGTGCACTCTGGCAATACCAGACAATGTCAAAGCAATAGCCTTGAGCTTAAGCTTTTTTCTGGAAACATTGCATACATTGCATACACTGCATTCAGTGTATGACATTCACAAACTCTCAATTATTGCTGATCTATCAATGTATATGGCACATCTGAAAATCAAGCACATTTGTATATATATATATATATATATATATATATATACATAGAGCCTTTATGGAACTCAGTGTTGCCGTAAGCCTACAGCTATAACTCTTAACTGTATAGATCTAAATAAAGTATAGATCTGAATAAAGACTCATTGACCACTGAGCTTGCACACAGCGGAATTCTCTGCAATTAACCCATCCGTGCAGTAAAACACATACCAGTGAACGCACACACTAGGGGTAGTGAACACGTGCCCAGAGCAATAGACAATCCCATCCACGGCACCCAGGGAGCAGGTGGAGGTTAGGTGGCTTGCTCAAGGGCACTTCAGTCGCATTTTGTCGGTGTGGGATTCGAAACGGTGACCTTCTTATCACAAGGCTGGTTCCTTAACTACAAGCCTACAACTGCCCCCTAAATATGTAAAAAATAAAAGTGTAAACCAATATTTCTTCTATATAGTGACCATAGTTTTGAAAATGGTGCTGTGTAAATAAAATACATTTTCATTTCTGTTATTCTTTGCTAACATGAGTGTCTTGAGCCTGACTGCCTCAAGTTTCAACAAGATCATTATGAGATGCTACCATACCCTTCATGTTAACTTGAACCAGTCTGGCCATCCTCCTCTGATCTCTCTTATCAACAAGGCATTTCCACCTGCAGAGCTTCCAGCCAAGGGATGGTTTAGCAGTCTCTGAAATACTCAGTCTTGCTCACATGGCACATGCCAAGTCATGGAGATCACATCTTGATGCATGTTATGAAACACTTGTCATTTCACGAAAACAGGACCATAAGTCATGAGAGTGTGTTGACGGTTATATTAAGTGCTAGAAGGCGGCTATATGTTATATCCTGACACATTATTTTATTTTATTTTTTTTTCATGCAGGCCCATTGTGGGTTTCTGAGAGTGTTGTGCCAATAAGAAAATGCTTTCAAACCACTCTCATTTCTGCTTTCTGTTTGTTAGCATCACGCTCTTATTGATTCGTTTTGTTATTGAGCACATTGCCATCTGTTATCTAAACTGCAGCCTATTGTTTATTCAATTACCAATCTATGTAAATTCCTACAGAGAATTATACCTGCTCTATCTGCTGCGACTGCGATTCATCATCTCTAAAGCAATAGACAATCCACTTATCCAGCCATTATGAAGTGAGATCTGCAATATAAAAGAGCATCTGCTGTTTAAAGTAGGGATTTTCTTTCGCGATCCCTTTCAACCAGAGTCATTCTAATGCTCGAGGGCCTTTGATGGATTTTCACTGTTTTGCATTTGGCTTTAAAGCGGTGTTAAATGTATTTACACTGAGGCTGTTTGAAAGTTGAGGATGGTTTTTTCAGTTCAGTAAAAACAAAATCTCTCTAGTTTTTAATATACTGATTGTTTATATACTATGAATCTAACTTCCACAAAGATTGGGATCGTAGCTATAGAAAACGATCATTAATAGCTTAATACCTCAATTGATTCTGTAGGCAAAGTACTTGTACAAACAGAGGAATTTGCATTAAAACATCCATGCAGTGAAACACACACACAAACACACACACACTTGGAGGCAGCCCAGTTGGGGGTTAGGTGTATGTACAGGGAATCAAACCAGCGACCTTCCAGTCACAAGGCTGGTTTCTTAACCACAAGCCCATGGCTGTCCTTCGAACCAGAGTAGAACCAGTGACCAAAAGATGATCATTTTAAGCATTTACAGTCCTCTGTGCTATCAAGTGAGCTATTGAATGGTGCTTGTATCAGGGGTATCAGGAAAAATGCGATTTAAATAAGAAATGTGTATGTGGTATTGGGTATCTCTGAAAACTGACTCTCTTTAAGCACCAGCTAAGGCTCAGGAGCAAGATTCCTCTGGCAACTTTTCTTTGCTCCCCAAAAAGGGAAAAAAAGTTGCAGTAACTAATAGGCAAAGTTCACTTTCTGCTTTCAAAGACTTCTGTGTGTATTGATTTACAACGCCCTTTTCTCTTTTTTAAGCATGCCATTAGGTTAGCTTGCACCTCTAATTTCAATATCACCATCTAATCCTCTTTCTTTTTCTCTGTCTCAGGTATCTCCACGCCTATTCCCGTGATTGGCCTCCACAATACAAGTAAAGTCTTTGTAAATGGGAGCTGTGTGCTGAATGAGGAGCGTTTTGTGCTGGTCGGCTCCTTCGTGGCCTTCTTCATCCCTCTTGTCATCATGGTGGTCACCTACTGCTTAACCGTCCAGGCCCTACAGCGTCAAGCCTCCGTCTTCCTCTATGAGGCTAAAGCCTCTTCCCAGCAGCCCTTGCATACGGCAGCCCCGTCTTCGTCTCAGCTGGCTCCGCCCCCCGCCCCCTCCCGTCGAAGCAGTCTGAACTGTTTGCGGATTGGGAACTCACCTGACAGCATCTCCATGGTGGCTGGCTCGGAGGCACCATCTCAGCTCAGCTCCCCGGCTGTATCTCACGGCCGCCGTGGCATGATGCAGGCCATCAAAAACGAGCGGCGTGCTTCCAAGGTCCTTGGCGTAGTGTTCTTCCTCTTCCTGCTTATGTGGTGCCCATTCTTCATCACCAACGTGCTGTTTGTGCTCTGTCCTGACTCGTGCAATAAGCCCCTGCTCTCCGACCTGCTCAATGTGTTTGTGTGGGTGGGCTACATCTCGTCTGGTGTGAACCCTCTGGTATACACTCTCTTTAATAAGACATACAGGCGTGCCTTCTCCAGCTACATGCGCTGCCAGTATAGTGGAGTCAGGCTAAAGCCTGTGGTCATCCATGTACCATGCCCATCTCAAGCTGCCGTCACGCCGCTTCTAATTTGTGCGGACATTGACCGGAACAGTAACTGCCGCAATGGAGACGGCAATGCACTTCAGAAGCTGGAGCTGGCCGACATTGACACTCATCTCGGGATAGAGATGAAAACTGGAATGTCGGCGCTATCCGTCAACAGCTGCCATACTCTGGCAGAACGCACCAGCAGTGTTTGATTGACTATTGCTGAGCCGTCTGCTGTAGCATGGCCACCGGGATCATCTCTGTGTGTCTGTGTAATCTTTTTTGCTCAAGGAAGCACCACCCTAATGGAGCCCTCACCAGCACTGGGGCTGGCGAGCACCACACTGTAGAAGGCATTCTGCGGGGAAGATTTACAGCATCAGGGACTAACCTGATCCTCATGCATTTGGACAATCCAGGACATTCTGCACTGTGGGGGGAAAAAATCTACATGAC
This sequence comes from Duopalatinus emarginatus, assembly GCA_028565595.1. Classification (NCBI taxonomy): domain Eukaryota; kingdom Metazoa; phylum Chordata; class Actinopteri; order Siluriformes; family Pimelodidae; genus Duopalatinus; species Duopalatinus emarginatus. Next base: position 5,900,892 of record JAOVVF010000042.1, on the reverse strand, counting down.
GATGTGTTTGAACAGGTTCAGATATCTGAATGACATAAAGTGTTGCATGGCTTAACGTAGTTTTTTAATAAAACAATCCTCAACCATGTGAATAAGCGACGAGGCTTCCAAAGAGAGAGCTCCAGCTCCCTCATGTGGTCCTTTACAAAAATTACAGATGGCTTCTGGAGATGCGAGAGAAAGGAGACTGACCTACATTCAACCCCTCATAAACTTATCAGGCATTAAATGATCTACACAAAGTATTTTAAAGCTTATATATTAAACAATCCCTCTGTTGCATATATGTTTGTTTCAGTATACCTTTCAATCACTGGTAGGTTACAGCCTATGCATAATAATTGATGCGTTTGAATGAATATCAGGATCTGGAGAGTTTGCTTTCCTATAACCTGGCAGATTAGAAGGCCTAAAGAAGTCCTCGGACCGTCTCATAACCTCAAACCCACCTGTAATTGCACATCCTTGACAAATCTGTAGAACGGAATGCAGTTCAAATCTTCAACTTTATTTCTAATCGAAGCATGCAGTGTGTCGGTTATGTAAGGTGTAACACCAGAGCTATGCCTTAAATCATGACGTTAAAGGTTTGAGACGTGGTTTAGATTTACATAGAAGCTGTTACTCTCTCTCAGTCAATGACACGTTAGTTGGAGGATTTTCTCTTGAATGTAAACGTCGGTAATGTTGTGCTGTTGCGATGCAACGGTGCAGACACACAGGAGAACTACACTGAATGCATGATAAGACATAATGTCTGTCGTAGGGTTATGAAAAGCCACATCTCAAACAGCAAAACCGTAACCTTGTCAAATCCAGACCATACATTCAGAGGAGCTGTAGTCGTGTGTCGTTGTGTAAAATGGTGTAAATGCTCGATGTTTTGTGAGTGTGTAGAGTTTTAGTACTCAGTATATATATTAAAGGCCCTCCATTCAAACTGCCATTTTATACCAAAACCTGTGAATGTGTGTTCGAATCACTTCTCCTGTTACAATCATTTACACATGACCTTTTTTGTGATGCTGCTATTTATTTAATAAACTTCCATTATCATTCCTACCAGTTTTCTGCTCTATGACCATGATGGAAGTTTAGGTTTTTACACAAGAATCTATAGGCCAAAGATAAATGAATCTTCTAATTGGAAAATTAGGGGAGTACACAATCTCATTATAACCTCGTTATGGTATATGAATCTTATTACAAAAATATATGGTCTGCATGTGATACAGCAAACAAAGTTTAGGATGAACCGTTTATGTAACATGATGTATTTAACCTAGAACAGCAGCGTACAGCTTGGTACAACAGGGTACGAGGCGTAGAAGAGCGGGGTCGCTTTAAAGAGTACTGTGGGAAAAAACACCATGGAATCATTATCCCACAATATTGCAGGTGCCAGGAGCTGAGGGACAAGTTTCGATTTGGGAGATCAAAAGAGAAGCCTGGTACGAAGAGGAAAACAGTAGATAAAGAACAGAGGTTTAAAGAAATGTAATAAGAGAGCCAATTAAATCTTCTCCTGTCAACTTATTGTAGATAGCTGAAGCACTGGAGAGGTTACCCTGACATGTTTCTGGCCTAAAGTAACCGTATTGAGACGAAAACGAGACTTTGATGGAACTTGGGTGAAAACAGCCCTCATTAGGAGATAATGGTGACAAACTGTAATTAATGTGTTAAAAAATAGGCGGAGTAAAATTACCTCACCCCAAAGTTGGCTATATAAACCTGTGAGTCTCTGTATCCAGCGTGAGTGCTCTGAAAACCCATCTGAGATGCTCACTATTGCCTCGAGACAATAAAGAAGCCTGCTGAATCTTCCAAAAAGCTGTCTTCGAGTTTTTTTGTTGAACTAGGATCTTTTGACTATAGTTTATAGAACAAGTCGAAGTTTGAGAATTATAATTAGGCCTATAACGGAGTCAACAAGTCAGGGTGCCGACAACCATATGTCCCTTAAAGGAAAAATGCTTGCAAGATTTATCAACTTTATTGTTCTTCTTTTTGTAGGTTGTGCAAATATATATATATAATACAGTGTAAGTGTATTTGTGTCTGAGCCCGAGTGAACAATAAAAGTACATTAAAAATGTGCTTAAATAATTAAATGTAATAATTTTCAGACGCATCCAGACTCATACAGTTTTTGTTTAGAC
>JAOVVF010000042.1:5873104-5889728 GCA_028565595.1 Duopalatinus emarginatus | reverse complement strand
ATATATATGCTAGTCAGTAGATTGGCAGTGGATTATCTATAATAAAAATCTAGAATCAGACAGAGTGATCTGAGGTATGGTTATAATGTAAAGAGGAACATGTGGTGTAACAGGAGAATTGACAATATGTGTGACTGATGTCAGCATGATGACACAGGGCTTCGCTCCAAAACACCTTATTCACATAGATTCATTAATCTTGTTAATTAGTGATGTGATGGGCAAATATCTTTGACTCCACCCTGGACGGCTGCGCATGTCTAAGTCTGCCACTCATCATAGCGCACAGTTTGCAGTCTGCTTTGCTTAGGTCAGCATCACTGATTGTGATATAATTCCAGATCGCTGACATTTTGAGTTACAGCTCATTAGCGCCGCAACGTGCACTAGGCACAAGGAATCTGATACTGGTATCGGAGACTCGTTTGCCATTACGGGTACAAGTACATGAGCACGATATCAGTATTGGTATCTAGCATCTCTATTCAGAACTAATATATCCCCAAGAAGCCATATTTCTTAACAATTAATTAGCTAGCTACCTATAGCTCACATCAATTCGTAAGTTTGATTTGGCCTGAGATTGTCTGGGCTACCACATACCATATGGCCTGTTAAGCATTCATTCATTTATCCTGCTCAGGGTTGCAGTGGATCCAGAGCCTATTCTAGAGGCACTAGGTATGCTTAGGATCACACTCTGTATGGAAGTGTGATCCCATTCTGTATATCTCAGGTATTAATGGACACGTTTGCACACTTATTCATGCATTTTGACATAGCCAATCCACCTTCTGTCATTTTTTTCCGGAAGGAAACTAAACAAGGAGAACCTGTTGGAATCCGCTCTGAGAGCAGCCTGAGCTCGGGAAGATGATAAATCAATTTTATTATTATTATTATTATTATTTTGTAAATAGTCCTTCAGACCAAATGTTTACACATTTATCAGATGCACCTTGGCTCCTCTTTTCCATCACGCTGATATAACATATGATAGGGGGTTTATTTCCTAGTGATACTGAATTTCTCCAGTATATAGCAGATTTTACCCTCTGGGGCTAAACTGTGATCAGGCTTAGCCACTATCCCACTGACCACAACGGAGTTACTGTACTGTAAACTGTGTCATGTGAGGCAGGTGTGATCCTGATTAACTAGAGTAAAAATCTGACCCAAGAATATGACATACTCTACAAGTCGACAGTAATTTGTCATCGTAGACTCCATGCTTACTCATAAATCCAGCTGTTTTCCCCAAAGTGACTTTCATATTGGAGCTGAATCCAGTACAAGCAAATATATTTAATCCACGGCAGTACGAACGTCCACACTGGTGAGTATTATGTTTCCCTGTTGTGAACATAAGTGTGTATTTTATATAGAATTGATTTCAGACACAACATCGCAGCGTACTTGTAAGTACATCATGCACATAGTTTTCTCTGACACTGCTGAAAGCCCTGCTGGATAAAGTAGACGTGTTCTGCAGATCTGACTCTAAGCTCTAGCTCAACCAGCACAGCACACGGAGGGGAATGGGGACACCGCAGCGCACGTGGGCCTTCACTGGTTTGTAATTGTGCTGAGGCCACCACATTTAATTGTGTGTGACAGGAGTGCATAGGAGTGGGAGGGATGGGGGGAATGTTGGATTTAGAGTACGGTTTAGACATTTGTGAGCTGGTGTAGTAGTTAAGCTGATTCATACGTGTCACATCATGGGTGTCCAAAAAGAGTCATCCATATAATGTTCTATTGCACTGATCAGCCATGACTTTAAAACCACTGACAGATTAAGTGACATGTCAAGGGGTGGAATATATTACAAGGCAAACATTTGTTGTTGGTGTTAATGTGTTGAAAGCAGGAATGGGCAAGACTTTAAAAATGGCCATATTATGATGTCTAGACAGCTGTGTCAAGAAATTCCCAAAACAGCGTGTCTTGTAAGGGGTGTCCTGGTATGCAGGGGTTAATACCGACCAAAAGTGGTCCAAGGAAGGACAACCGGTGAACCAGACAGGCCAACAGAGTCATGGATGACCAGGGCTTGTACCTGATGTACCTTATGAGTGAAGGCTAGCCTGTCTGTTTTGACCTCACACAAGATCCACAGAAGGATCTGTTGCCAATGCCTTGGTGCCACAGATATAACAGAGCACCTTCAGAGGTCTTGTGGAGTCCATGCCATGATGGAGATTATGGCTGATCGGTGTATGTCTAAACAAATAATAACATCATGCTAAATATGCAAATTAATCCTCTGACAAATCTGACAACAGTGAATGCGGTAACTGGGACAATCCAGTAAGAGGCTTTCACTTATGGGCGTACACCTGCAGTGAGAAATAGTAGTTAGTAGCCAAAATGTACAATCTACAGCCTAATATATGACACAACACTACTGTTTAAAATATACTTTAATAGGGCTGGGCAATTAATCAAAATATAACAGAAACTGACACTCAGACCCTCTAATCGGCATGATCTTGCCCATGTCGGATATTCTGTTTTTTAAAATTCTTCTTAATCTTTTTTTCCCGCCATGCATGTTCATATACTGTCCTTTAAAGAAGTCATCTATACTACCGTGTATACTGTCTAGTCATGTGACTCGGCACCATCCAGTCTTCAGCAAGTGAGCGTCATGGAGGTGAACTTAAATACGGAACTGAGTGAGCAAAAAAAAGGTATTTTTTTTTATTATGAATATATTATTTTTTTGCATTTCAGAGAACTTTCTATTCACATTAAAACTAAAATGTGACCTTTTACATAAGGCGTTTTCATTTCAACTGATGTGTGCTTTGATTATAGTTGTTACAATAAATAACCATAAATAGTTTACATGTGTGTTTTTCCCTCAGTTATTTTTAAATCACAAAGATCTCTACTGTTTCGTTATCTCAGCTTTAATATTTTAGCACAATCTGTGTCAGTAAACTAGGAAGAAAAATAAAAATCATTGTTCATTAATTGTAATCGGAAAATGTTCAATTAATGAACATGTGATACTGATTTGAAGTCATATCTCCCAGCCCTATACTTAAGTTTTGATGTTACAGGACAGACATCATACTAGAGTCAATTGCAGATAAGCGAAGCAAACTATCTGTTCTCGCTCCACTCATCAGAGGTGCCAAGAAGCTCGGCTCTTTCCTTCCCAGACTTTATTTTTACTCTGAAATGTCTTTGTACACAGTGAAGAAATGTTGAAACACTGTGCCAATCATTTGAGTTCAACACTTCAATGCATCATTCCTAATTTGTGAAGAATTGATCATTCACGTGTTACTAGTTGCGATAGCGTTCGCCTCTGTCACTAAAATCATGGCTCTGTTTCATGCAGCTACATAAAAAATAGAAAAACAGTCACTTGCAGGTGTGGACGTAGGTTAAGACATACCGATTGTGAAATGCGAATACACTGATGCACCAGGCATGTCTAGACTTTTTGACCTTAGTGGTTCTGTCTGCCATCGATTCTTCACCCAGATATAAGCTTATCTTACTAAGGTCACAACAAAGACCAACCCAGTGCAGTGAGAGTAAACACCATGCTGAGGACACTGGATGAACCTGGGTGAAAAAACGTTGAGAGGAAATGTCTAGCCAGGAAATTCATTATATAATATAATATAAGTTTTATTTTAGAAACGAAAAGAAAAATGCCATATCTTAATACCCCAGCAAGTAACGAGTGAAGGGGCCGATCTTTAAGACTATGTCCAGAACTATGTCCATATTGGATCAAGGGCAAGTTTTCGCAATGGGAAGGTGGCCATGTGTCCTGCGACTTTTGACTCGCCCTTTAGTTTAGTCTGATTTTTGTTGAATTTTGTCAGCTGTGCACTAATGGACGTTGATTGACCGATGTCCTAGTTTTCCTGCAATGACTGTTTATAACAGTCTCAGTCCGTCCATTCTAGGCTGTCCATCATTTATTCCCGAAGAGTGTCAGGTCGACGTTTCACTTCGGGGGGAAAAAAAAGGCGTTTGTAGGCAGTGTGTATGCTCATGCAGTCTCCTGTCTGTCTGGCTTTGTGTGTGTTTAGGATAACCAGTCAGTGTTTTCTCTTGCTGTATGAGGCTGCTTGCCATGTTTTATTCATAGTCTCACCTTTTCATAGCTTTCCCCATTGCACCCCAATGAGAGCCTTCTTTCTCTCCCTGTCTGTGTCTCTCTCTCCTCCTTTCTCTGTCCCCCCCACACTGTCTGTCTCTCTCTTCGTCAATGTCACTTTCTCTCATTATCTCTCTCTCTATTTCTCTCTTTTTCTCTCTCTCTCCCCATCCCTACTCTTCTCTTTCTGTCATTTTTCTGTCTTGTTTTGTCTCCCCCCCTCTGCCTTCCTGTCTCTTCATTCTGCCTTGTGTTTTCTGTTTTCGTACATGGTGATCACTGTTTTTTAATTGTGTTAATCTCTCTCTCTCTCTTTCTCTTTCTCTGTCAGTAATTTCCTCACCCTATTTTTGATCAAGCAAAAAAATTGAAAGACATGAAAGGAAACCATGGTAACATTTTCTGTCTTGTCTGTCGTGTGGATTTGGGGCAGTTTTATGTGTACTGGATTAGCAGCCGGAAAAAGCCATCACATTTTTGTTTGCATTTTGGCTGAGCCAGAAGAGACTTCCAGAGAGAGCGGAGATTCACACATCAAAGGGCCTTTGCCAGAGCCGTGGAAAAAGGGGATCAGGGGAAGGCAGGGGTTTGGGAACAGTGCCATCCAAATCCATTCGTCTGTTCTTTGCAGTTCTGCTTCAGTCATTTCTACATGCCACACAGTGCCCAGTGTTAAAAGCTCCTTGCTGTGCAGAAGGGCGGAAAAACACAAATGTGACTGTGCTGTCACACAGGAGCTGTACTAGTTAGTAATTAATAGTCTTTAATGCCTAGTATGTTGTATTTTTAATTATCATTGACATGCATTTGTTTAAGATACAGCCCCCTCCAAAAGTATCGGAACAACAAGGCCCATTTTAAGGTTTTTGCTATACATTGAACACGTTTGAGTTTAAGATTAAAAGATGAAAGAGACATGTTTTGTTTTCTGATATTTACGTCTAGATGTATTAAACAACTTTGACCACAGTGGACATTTGGTTACAGACTGCTAATTAAAGTCCTAAAGTAAATAAAACTGGTTTAAAACTATTGCATTCTTTTGTAATGCTTTTTAAGGATTTTACCACCGCTTCTTTTAGTTGTTGTTAGTTTTGTGTGTGTGCGCGTGTGTGTCAGTCCACTTGCTCTGAAACCTTCAACTTTACTTCCCTGATGAAGTTCTTTTGTTTTGTTTTGGGTCATTATCTTGCTCCCAATTATATAGGACACATCTCTCTGTAAACTGGCAGACAGAATGTTTCTGTAGACCTCTGAACTCATTCTACCGCTACCATCATGAGTTACATAATCAGTGAAGATTAATGAGCCCATTACTGAAGCAGCCATGTGAGCTCAAGCCATGACACTACCTCCACCGTGCTTGACCAATAAGCTTGTCCCGCACTTGCTTTTCACCCATAGACAGCTCTCTTGTCTTCTAACATCAATTGCAGTCTTCACAGAGGAAACCCAGGGTGCAAACCAAGAGTGGACATTTAGAGCTTTTCATTGTTTAAGCAGGTAATCTAATCTAACAGAGCACCTGGTCAAGTAACAGCAGTCCTGTTACAATAATTTTGTCGCTTGGAAATGGGTGGGTTCAAACAAAGGTGCCATGTTCTGAGATGTTTAAGACATCTCTATACATAGTACAAAAAAGAAGGAAATCTGTGTTTGGTCTGTTATTTCTTTGTTGTAACGATGCTTCTAGGCAATAAATCTTATACCGTTGTAAAGCCTGTTCATTTCCCTTTTAAATGGTGCCACAATTGTAAGGAACATGCATTTGTGGTATGGGCAGTAGAGTTGAGTATGTGGGTCTGCCGTTGACTCATTTGGTGTTTGGTGGACTGGATGATTGAAGTTTGAAGAAACAAGACATATTGGGACAAATATATAGGGACAAAGTGTGGGAATTTTTCTTTCTTTTTGTGCTATGTAAAGATGTAAATATCAGGAAAGAAAAAATAATTGGCTCTGGCAGTTCAACACTGTTGAGAGGACTGTAAATTACAGCTTTTCTAAATAGAGATGTTATACATGGTATGTCTCATGATTGAGATCACAAGTGCAGCAGCACTTTACCTCTCTTAATTAACCCATCCTATTACTTTCGCTCTTCAGACCTCTGATCTCAAGGCAGTCGCTTCAGGCGGTCAGGATCACACCCATCAGGCCTATGCTCACATACACAGTCTGTTTTATTTATAGAGTAACAGAGTGAATAAAGAGAAGAAAGCACAGAAAGTAAAGGAGGACTGACAGAACAGAGGAAGTCTGTAAATATTTAATTTCAGGAGAATGTATTTGGGCTTTCAAAAAGCTACCTGGTATATGACTTGAATTAGAAATCACATAGTTGTGGAGAGATAGTGAGCTCAGTGATGTGCCTGTAAACGTAAAGTAGGTGTGGTTGAAAAATACCTTTCCAGCAATGGAAAACTCTGGAAAACAAACCCAGACGTGGACATGGCACCACTGTTTGTGAACTCTTTATTTATTTATTTGTTTGTTTGTTTTTTGTTTATTTATTTATGTATTCATTCTTTGCACAATCACACAGTAATGCTTTTTGTTTGTACCTGCATACACTTTGTATATTGTCTGTACATTTGTTGTATTTGTTATTTGTTGTATATTGGTTGTAAATTGTATCTTAATCTTGTCTTGTACAAATTTCTGTACCTAGAGAGACACCAACTAACCAAATTCCTTGTGTGTGGAAACATACTTGCTGAAATAAACCTGATTTTGATTCTGATATGAATTATTAATAATTAATTTAGCTGGTATTCATTTCAGTGGCCTTGACTATAGACAGTTATTACGGACATGTAGTGGTGTGTCCATTCTTCTTTCATCGTTCCACAAGCTGATGATCTCGCTGTCATTCTGATGGATAAGACACTGTGCTGCCATACGCGTCTTAAGACAACAAATTATGGTTAGCTAAGTTAGCTACGGTTAGCTACAAGATGTTTCTGCAAACTTGTAGTGGACATACCAAGTATTTTCTGCCACTTCAGTGTATACATCCCTAGTATACACACAGCTCTATTCCCTCTCCTGAATTTGATGCCAAATCAGGATTCCTGTCCCCAAGTATGAAGAATATGCAATAAAAATAAGAAAGAAAAACAGACAAACACAGAAAGTACTGATTTTACTATTTGTTAATAATGTTGTTTGCCTGGGAACAACACTAGGATGTAATCAGAAATCTGAAGACAGCATAAAGGTGACTGGTTATTGCAGGATGTTTCTGTAATCGCGCAGCGTCCACACACACACACACATGCGCACACGCACACACACACACACACCGCTTACAAGAATACCAGCATCGTTCTCATCATTTCTCATTGGTGACTGGTTATCGACCCGTTCCAGTTGCTAAGCAGTGCAGCCTCTGTACAGGTTAGTGTGCTGCCTCTGTGTGTGTGTGTGTGTGTGTGTGTGTGTGTGTGTGTGTGTGTGTGTGTGTGTGTGTGTGTATACCAGAATAACTTAATGGTTACTATATGACAGGACAGCCTACATCTTTGAAGAGTGTCAGACTGAGCAGGTCGAAGGTGGCTGTCCCTAGTGCACAATTTGTTTCACCTCATTACACCTGAACCAACTCATCAGTTAATCATACATTTTAATCAGATGTGCTTCAGTCCAGTCGGGATACATCGAGCTTACCATGCACTACGCTTTTGAAAATGTTTTTAGAATGCTTATAGAACGGTGTTCTTGCTGTTTATTACTGAATTATGATTCTCTATTATATAGAGTTTTTATTAGCCTTGTCCAAACTACCTGACGTGTCCCCTTGTGTACGGGGTTTTATATATGTGTGGCCGTGTATCTGTGACTCATTAGATCTTTGTTCTGCATTGTCTGCCACAGCACAAACAGCCTGAGATGAAAATTGGCCCCAAGGGTATTTACACAGACACACACACACACACACACACACACACACACACACACACACACACACACCAGACACATAGCAGGGATGCTTGCTCTAATGTGATACTCTTTATGGCATCATTATACCCCAACAGAAGGTCTAGACCACAGAGGTCAGTCTGCGTTTCGAGCGTACATCATTTGACAGAAGGCTGGTTTATGATTCATCAGACATGCATCTGAGAATTGCAAATGAAGCAAACTTCTGAGAATCAACATCGCTGTTTTACAAACAGCAGGTTCTCGGCTATGTGCATAAACATGTAGGTGGAACAGGGAAAAAAAAGGAAAAATGGTGTCTGCACACTTGTGTTTAATTTTTAGTTTTTCTTTCTGTCGGAATTTTGTAGTCACATAAGCGAAAATACAAGCATGTTTATGAAAAAAAAAGCTACATGCAACACAACTGACCAATTACTTGATGTGTATGATATGTAGGTTGAATTTTTCAGACTGCCTCCTTTATCTAAAGAACTTTTCCAGCCTTCTGTGGAAGGAAACATGGACATGTCTTAATTAGTCAACATCTTTCTCTAGCTTCATTTTGCCATGACGGTCATGACTGTGTCTGTCATGATGATTCTCTTTCTCTCTCCCTTTTTTTTTCTCTGCAGTGTATCGTCATGCCGCTGGTAAAGAGGAGCATCGAGCCCAGGCACCTGTGCAGGGGAGCTCTGCCCGACCGAGTCTCCAGTGAACTCGAGTGTGTCACCAACAGCACTCTGGCAGCCGTCATTAAACAGCTCGGTAGCCTCAGTAAGTCAGTCTGCACTTCAACTCTGCACTAAATCCACCAAACAGCTGCCCTATTTTGCCAGGTTTCCATCTAAGCAGCCATCTTTCTGTTAGTGATGGGCATAAATAGTGGACTTATCATGGACCACCTAATCAATTAATGAAAATGTTGCCTAATGTGAAGTAAACAATGTAGATATACTTCAGGCTGAATATAAAGACAGTGTTAAGTGAAAGGTTTGACTGGTGGCTTTAAAATACTGCACATACAAGTTTAATGAGATGTTTGCTACAGCAAATCAAGATTCACTGACTGAAGAATGACATCATTTAAAAATTTTACACTGGGGATTATTTAGCCCCAAATGAGAAAAACAATGCAATTCAACTCACAGCTAAAATGAACCTATAGAATATGCGAAAGTATTTTTTTAATGTTAATTTATATTGCATTTTGCAGTTTTTTCGCTGTAAAAAGCAGTAAAAGCAACATGAGTCATGTTGAGTCAGAGGAGATAAACAGATTGAAACATTGTCTGTATAACACAATGTTCCCGAGTTGACGCGAGTCAAATAATGATTCCTGTAATAGCAGTTCACAGTCAGTGCTGTGACAGCAGTCAGAATAAGCTGGAAATGTGCACACGTACATGTTACACCAGCTCAGATATGTCAAACATCACCAACTTGGGCATGAAACAAGTTTGACTACAAGCGGATCTGATATTATACTACGGATACCTATAGAGTTTTAGGTTTATTTAGTTGAAAGCTAAGGCATTTGCATCTAATTTGGTGGGCAGGTAGCGAATGACGGATGATAAACTGGGGCAACATGTTATAAATCTAATGACTTTTTTTCAATGATAAAGTAATGTAAATGATTGTGTGTCATTACTTCCTAAAGAAAAGTTACTTGCGTTACTTACACACACATTTCCTTTGTGACTATTGTGGTTATTATCTTGTTCTCTCTGCAGGTTGACTAGTGTAGAAAGTTTTGGATGATTGAGACTACATGGCTCTTTTCTAAAAGGATTCTGGTCTTAAATCCTGATTTACCTTTACTAGCCTCAGATACTCCAAGAAATTAACTAAGCATTTTTGTAAGTCGCTCTGGATAAGGGCGTCTGCTAAATGCCGTAAATGTAAATGTAAATTTCCTGAGCTGTTCTCTGTTGCTGCTGCCCCAGCACCAGCAGGTTGCCAGGTTCGCCAATTATACACGATTCTGGGCTTCTTTTTATTGTTAATTAAGGTATAATTATTAAAATACATGTGTTGCGTTTTTGTTTCTAGTGTGTATTTGTTTATTTGGAGTTTTAGAGGGAAAATGATGGTTTATTTTAAATGACGTTTTGCAAATTTGCTTAAAAATATTAGTAGAGACTTGTAGTTAAATTTAATTGCTTATTTGAACTTGTTCCCTAATTTGGTATCTTTCTAAAATACCTGTCTAATAAAGCTAAACACTAAAGTTTTTAGTGTTTCACAATTTGTCCACAATTCCTGTAACACACAAAATAAAGTAGAATTGTACCACTAATGCTTCAGAAGAGTTTTCAGATAGATATCAGATGTCATAGATTTAGGAAAAAAGGTGTTTAAAAAGCTGGAGATATTTTCTAATCATGTCATTTACTTTTGAATAATAATAATCAAAAGAAAAATTTATTATTGTAATCTAATATGCATATTTTGTAATTCATAATTCAATTTCTTTTCGTTTATACCTGTAAAAATAAAATTTGAGGAGATTTTTTTTTTTTCCTTATTACTGATATAATTATATTTTTCCAGTTCTTATATTTGCGTGTCTACATGCCTGCAGTTTTTTTGAGGGACCACTGAAGAAGCATTTATTGGACTTTTATTGGACTATTTTTCTAATGTTTAATAACAGGTTGATTTGTTCTAAGAAAACAGCATCATTAAAAATAGTGAAGTTTATTTTATACATATTTGGTGTGACTACTGCTGCTACATTAAACCACTGAAAGGACTTTTGTCTTATTAGTTATCTTTTTTGTACTTTCCTGATTTTTGTAGATTTTATTCCAGTACATTTCTTATAGAATTTAACTTAAAAGTAAAGTATTTAGTAATCGGATTGCTTTTCCCAGAAAATAATCCATTATGATTTTAGTTCAATAATGAGAAATCAGTAATGGATGACTTTTGTAAAGTAACTTCCCCAACACTGCTGATGAATTATAGACTATAAATCATTGTCCAGTCATAATGTTTTAACTAGAGAAAATTTAAGGACATTGGGGCAGATAATTACATCCACACATACATTACAGAGTCACCAGTACTCATGCTATGTTCCAAACTGCATGCCCCTTATAGTTGTCATTACTCTTTAAAAGTTTGGGGTCACATCCTGTGTATTTATATGTTTTGCATGGCTGTCTGTGTATTTATATATGGTTTAGGTCACAATATGCGTAAATTTTTCAGCCAGTCAGCCATAACATCAAAACCACTTGTCAAAACACGCATGGAGACATGGGTTCCACAAGACCTCTGAAGGTGTTCTGTAGTATCTGGCATCAAGACAGTAACAACAGGCCCTTCTGTGGGATCAGACCAGATAGGCTAGCCTTCACAAACCAAATCACTGAGCCTTGGGAGTCCATTACAAACAGCTCAGTTGTAGGTTTACCAGTTCTCCTTCTTTGGACCACTTTTGGTAGATATTAACCACTGCATACTGTGAACACACTCAAGACCTGCTGTTTGGCATGGCATGACTAAGTCATCTAGGCATAATAATTTGGCCTTTGTCAAAGTCACGCAGGTCCTTACACGTGCCCATTTTTTCTGTTTCCAACAGAACTGACTGGCCTTGATGGGTGCCCCTGAAATACAATAATCAATATTATTTACTTCACCTATCAGTGGGTTTGTGGTGTTAATGTTATGGGTGATAAGTGTATATGTCTGGGTTGCAGTCTGTGTATTGCCTTGGTACTCCATTAGATTAGAAGTGAAAGTGAAAGTGAACTATTTGCCTACTGTGCTTGCACACAAAGGGACGTGACCTCCGCATTTAACCCATCTGTGCGGTAAAACACACATACCAGTAAACACTAGGGGCAGTGAAGACACTTGACCGGAGGGGGGGGGGGGCAGCCCCAAACCACGGCGCCCAGGGAGCAGTTGGGGGAGTTAGGTGTTAGGTTAGTTAGGAGTTAGGAGTTAGGTTAGTCAGGAAGAGCTCAAAGTTTTTTTCAGATATGTGTCACTAATATCCAGAAATCTGTTTTGCTATGTTTAGTCCTCTCACTCTACCGATTCCTCTTATTATTTGTGAGGAACAGAAACAGGTGAAATGTCTGTTTTGCTGCTGTCTTTAATGGAGCTGTCACTTCTCAGGTCACCATGCAGAAGACATCTTCGGGGAGCTGTTTAAAGAAGCGAACAGTTTCTGCTTGCGCATGAGTCACCTGCAGGAGCGCGTGGACCTGCTGGCTGTTAAAGTCACCCAGTTGGACTCCACTGTAGAAGAAGGTATGAACTGACCCAGAGTTCCTATAAAAGTGTGTTGTAAAGTTCACGCTATCGGTGTGAGAAGGAGCGAGTTCTCCTCCGAGCTCTGTCCCCTATTAAAGTCTCCTGTGAGACTATGGTTGGTAAAGTGACCTAGCTTTTAAATAAGAACAAGAAGGAGAGAGAATATCTTATTGACTGAAATAATTTCCCTCCTAACCCTCCTGCTGTGCCCCTGCTCTTGCTCTCCTTTTATCATAGTGTTTCATGTCCTCATTCTGGGTAGCTCGGTATGTCTGTGGATGAATCCAGTTACCCTCTGTAAGTTTAGCCCCTGCCCCCCTCTATGTGCACTGATGCCCCAGTTTCTCACTGAGAGAGGTGAAGCTGAAGCACTTAAATGTGCACTGTAGCAGAGAGGACTGTGTCAGATAACAGTATCAGCTTTGGGATCATTGTGGCTATTTGGCTCTTGTTTTATATACTGTATATATAAATATTATAAACTGAACAAAAAATATAAACGCAGCTCCCATTTTTCTTGAGCTGAACTCAAAGATCTACGACTTTTTCTGTGTACACAAAATGCCTTTTCCTTTCAAATATTGTTCACAAATATGGCTAAATCTTTGTTAGTGAGCACTTCTCCTTTACCGAGATAATCCATCCACCTCACAGGTGTGGATGCTGATTAGACAGCATGATTATTGCACAGGTGTGCCTTAGGTTGGCCACAAGTCACTAGAAGGCAATGCTTCCGGATTCCAGTAAGCAGGAGGGTATGTACGAGCATTTCCGCTTTCCACTGCCGGTCAGCATTCAGAATGGATTTCTATACACAATGGCTATGTCCAAAATGCCATACTTGAATACTACCTACTACTTTGGAGCGAGTATATTTAACCGCTAATCTAGTATACACTTGTAATATGCGAGCGTGTAGTATGAACACCACCTCGGACGCACTTGATCCGCCATCTTACCAGCAACCTTTGACCCATGACGTCACACCGCTTGAGTCCCACGCAATAATTATTTATAGTTTCAATTTAAATTAAATTAAATTTCATTTGTAATTAAAAATGTTACCTCAGCTCTGCTTACACAGATAATCATGAACTCGCTCTGTGTTGTTCACAGATAAAACAGGATCTCAGTTCGCTCACAGTGTATTATGGCATATGTCAGGCTTGGATAGTGTGCTGGCGGAGCATACTAGAAAATCTCTCCCAACCTAGTAGGACATCCGGAGACCTTTCACATACTACCTGTTACATACTAGGTTTTCGGACGCACTACATTGTGTCTTATACTAGATTTGCATACTAACTAGTATGGGAGTATGCCATTTCGGACGCAGCCAACGTCTTCAAGATTTGCCGAAGATCACCTTCAATGATGTTCAGCGAATCATTCAAGCTTTGACAGCAGCAGTCAGGAGTAAGCGAGAAAAGGTCTTCAAGATTCATTCATCTTGAAGACGTCTCCAGTTTCATTCATAATTACTTAACTAGGTAAGTACACTTAGTTTAGCACTAGTTTAGTAACGTTAACTCCCTTACTTAAACATCCACAGAGGAGGAGTAGCTAGCTAATAGCTAACTTCACTATTTAACCCTTGGATAATTGGATTAATGTGACCAAGGTTTTAGTGTATTGATGATAGCATGATGTTGTTCCCAGCTGGTCACTATATACAATCGTGCTAAGTAAATTTGAACATAGATGTGAAGAATTTCACGAACACTAAAGATTAGCTAAAATATTTAAATTTCTTGGATCTTTACTTGAAAAAGATCAAAACCCTAAAAACTTAGATAGCAGATATAGCTATTAGCAAGCTATTTTTTCTCTGTGAATGTTTACATACAGGCTAAGTGTACTAGCCAAACGCTACCAAAGTAATTATGAATGAAACTGGAGTTGTACATCTCGAAGCCCTTCTCTCGCTTACTCCTGACTGCTGCTGTCAAAGCTTGAATGATTCGCTGAACGTCACTGATGGTGATTTTCAGCAAGTCTTGACGACATTGCATGTAGAAATTAATTCTGAATGCTGACCGGCAGTGGAAAACGGGAATGCTTTTTTCACACTGCTTTTTTCACACTTTTTTCACACTGCTCACCAGAAGCCGGAAGCGTTGCATTATGCAACTAGCTGAAAAAAGGGTATACATGAAATTGACTAATAAACATTTCATCAGGCTGAAACCAGTTGAAGGTTGTGTGGAAGGAAGATGGGGTGGAG
Organism: Duopalatinus emarginatus; assembly: GCA_028565595.1. Lineage (NCBI taxonomy): Eukaryota > Metazoa > Chordata > Actinopteri > Siluriformes > Pimelodidae > Duopalatinus > Duopalatinus emarginatus. The sequence continues at coordinate 5,875,182 of JAOVVF010000042.1, read as the reverse complement.
GATTTACTACGGAGACAAACACAAAAGATACTATACCAAGGCATTTTTTTAAATATATAGAAGCCATTGGAATTGTCCTCAAAGCAGATTTCACCACTGATCTCAATTTTACCCAGTAAACACACTGTAAATAACAACACTCCTAGATTACTTATAATAAAGCAGATGGCAGATTACTGTGATTTGAAATTAAAATGAATGAATTAATTGACAGAAATCTTCTATCGAGTGTAGTAATTATCAGCCTTATCGTCCAGTTGAACCTGACATTGATTCTCCTGTGGAAAAACACACACACACACACATGCTTCAGACTCTCTTTGAGTGTCTGCGCTGATGAAGGTCTATAGGGACTCCATTAAGTGATGTTTTGCACATGTGACTGACCTGAAAATGACCCGCGACCATATACGGCATAGAGCGAGTCCGAGTGGGAATACTACCCCAGAAAAAACAGCAAGACAGCCTGACGAAACAGCCCATAAATATTGATAAACCAGATGTGTGTATGTGTGTGTACAGCCTTCGTGTAAGTAGGGGTCCACTGCAGCCCTTTCCTCCATTACGTGTGCTGTGATTATTAATTCATAACCGTACACATCAGGTTTCTGCTGGTCTTTTATTCTTTATGTGTGTACACAGATAAAGAGATGTGATAGTGAGAGGGATAAATGTTGTAGGGATTTTTTTTTTTTTTTTTAGAGATGCTGGTGTCAGTGATAGAGCCCTACTGCATACCAGTCAGTCTGAATACTGCACAGGAACAGTCCTGTACAGATCTATGACATCTGCAGACTGATTGGGAGATAAGTGCTTGTAGTCAAAGTCAGCTCCTGTTAAACCAGGAGCAAATATCAACACTTCCCCAAAAGCCACAACGTTGACCCGAACTCAAAAGCATGACTGGATATGGTAAAGCCCTGTCACTCGTGGTGAAACACAGGATACACGTGCAGTGTTACAGTACACAAGTATACAGAAATGAAGCAGAATGTGAATCTGATTGCTAGCTTGGGTAGCGGTATGATATCCTGACAGATTTGGGTAATGTTCATTGAGTTAAATTTAGACCAGATGCTGAAACGGCTCTCTCGTCTACCAGTGAAAGTTGTGACAGTTTGTGATAGGAAAACTTTTATATGAAGTATATTCGTGTAGCTTTAATGATGTTAAAACATTGTGACGTTCCTAGTCTATGTTTAGTCTGTTGTTGTATGTAATAAAAATGCATAAATAACTTGTAGACTTGTAGCCAGGACTACACATCAGCAGCATAGGTTTGTACACAGCTAGCTAATGAGGAATTTGTCTATGAAACAACATGAGCATCCGTATGAACTCTCCATATGGAATATGATTTTGCTTCAGCTGTTGCATTGGTAGACATTGATTGTGACACAGATTTGTAGAATGTGTCTGTCTATCACACTTGTCTGTTTTAGATTAACCTACATACAGTTCTCTTTTTCTGTTTTCAAAATTGTATTCTGTTTTACAGTTTATTGCTTAATCTAAGTTTTCTTCTTCTTATTATTATTATAGTCTCTGTCACTGTATTTCCCCTGGTCTGGTCTGCTGTCGCACTGTGTTTAAATAATATTTATACAGATCAACTATAACATAAAAATCACCTGCCTGAACAGCTGCCAGAACATCCCTGACCCAATTAAGGCATGGCAAGATCTCTGAAGGCGTCCTGTGGTATCTGACACAAAAACATTAGCAACAGATCCTTCTGTGGATCTTCTGTGGGATCGGGCCTGATGGACTAGTCTACCCATATCAGTAAAACCTTGTTTTTTTTCGCGGCGTTCAGCTATTGAGATTTGATTGAGAACTGACTGTTTACTTGCTCCATAATATATCTCAACCCCTTCACAGGTGCCATCGTAAAGAGATTGGTTATATCTGTTTGATTAGGAAAAAAAACGTAAATGCATGTTAGAATTGTTATTATATACTAACACGTAATGTTACAGAACTATAGTATAATCAGTTCCTAACTATATACAGAATATCAGAACCAAACCTCAGCATGGTCAACTTCTCTATCGACCGCAACTATCACATGACTATAC
>JAOVVF010000042.1:5823604-5837358 GCA_028565595.1 Duopalatinus emarginatus | reverse complement strand
GTGTGTGTGTGTGTGTGTGTGTGTGTGTGAGAGAGAGAGAGAGAGAGAGAGAGAGAGAGAGAGAGAGAGAGATGGTTTTAAAATCCACTGGCCAGTGCAGTAATGAAAGGCTCCTTTTTATTCTTAATCATGCTGCTCTTAAAGCCTTCAGTCAAACCTTTCATCTAGAGTCATGCTTTCTGTAGAGCAAAACATGGCTTGTAGAAAATCTAATGGGATCATAATGCTATTTTTCACTTACTCTGTGAACCCAGCAGGGATCCATCTAAAAGTCACATGATTTCTAGCTTTCCAGAGGTGTGCAGAATAGATAAAATACAAAATATCAAAGTATCAAATTCCACATTTCCCTTCGGTCTGTCCCTTGGGCCATCATCTTAAAGGTTTAGCCAGTGATTTATTACTATAGTTTAGCAGAGGCTAGTTTAAATTTAAAACACAAGAAAATGCAGTCCTTCCTTTACTTCATCCTCCAAAGCCATGTCCCTGAAACACATACCTGAGCTCACAATGTAAGTCTGCTTACAATTTTTATTCACAATTGTTTCATTTTTTATACTCATTGTAAGCCACCTGGTAATCTCCTATTTTACTTTATACAACCCCTACATAGGCTAGAATTTAATGGTCTTGTTGAACCCACATAGCGCTCTACATGCACTCTATTTCTCTATATAAATCGTACAATGACAGGTTCACCTTAATTAAATACCTAGATAAGAAAATGTAGTATGTCACTACCAACCATTCCTAGATCATTGCAGCCACACATAATTTTCTTCATCCTATCTGTCAGACTAGATAATGCTATTGTTATGTTTGCCTTCTTATTTAGACTCATTGAATTGGATCAGAAACACAGGTTTTGATGTAAGCAAATTTCAGTGCTACATCTGTATTTTTTATTTCTACTGAAGAAAATGTGTCTATTTAACAACCTTTATAAATTTATTGCAAAACGATAAATAAAAAAAATATTATCAGCAAAACTTGAATTCAGGTAAAAGTTTATAGAATACATACGAATTTAAAATTTTAGTATGTGGTGTGCCTCCCTATGGGTGTATCATCTGAACATGTACGTCAGTGGAATGCTAAAGACTCAAGACAAACCGGACCTTTATGCAAACAGTCAACATAATCAATATCACAAATATGCTTTTGTTTAACTAGGGACCTAGAAATAGTGCTGAATCCTAAATGTTAAACAGTGAAGATGTTGACCACATCCTTTGTTTTAAGCTATTTGCACAGATACTAGGCACTAAAACTCTAATTTCTAATTTTGATTGGATTTTTTTTTTCAGATTTTTAAATGATTTTAAATGATTCAGATATTTTAAATGATTCAGACTTCATTTTGACTTCACTGTATATGTAAAAACTACAGTGTTAATATAAAAATCCTGTCCTACTGATCTGTACTGCAGGATTTTCAGCTTGCATTAATGTATGTTTTTCTTTAGTATGTATCGCCCCCATGAATAAGTAAAAAGTGAGACAACTGTATTTTACGACGCTATTCCAATTCCTGTAAAACACACAAATGCACAGATTGCTTTAAAGCACCTGTTGAAAGTTGTCTATCTTTATACTCATCTATATTTATAGCTTTAAGCCGTTTTTTTGCCGACATGCTTGTTAAACTGGTCCTGTTTTGTATCAAACCCAAGAATCCTTGTATCTCTGTGTATAGATAGAATAAAAATAAAAATAAAAATAAATACTGATCACTTTTCACTTTTTTAGTCATCAATTGGAGGTTTAAACAAAGTGAATCGCGTCTGTCTGCTGCCTCATTTACTGTCTTACAGAGTGGCTGAGTTGACATGGTGGTCATGGATTTATATGATAATACAGTGAGGTCACAGATTCATACTAGTGTCTTATGAAATGAAAGTGAACTACGTTGCCTTACTTACCTTGCCTACAGAAGGAATGTGACCTCCGCATTTAACCCATCCGTGCAGTGAAACAAACACACCAGTGAACACTAGAGGGCAGTGAACACACTTGTCCGGAGCAGGGGGCAGCCGCAAACCATGGCAACCGGAGAGCAGTTAGGGGAGTTAGGTGCCTTGCTCAAGGGCACCTCAGTCGTGTCTTGCCCTGGGTGGGGATCGAACGAGTCATGAGACCGGTTCCATAACCACTAGGCCTTGGCCAGCCGTGGTCAGGAATGATAATGTTGTGGCTCACAAGGTGTTGTAGGATATATCATTTTAGTACCTTTAGTTAATTATTTGCTCAGTAGTGCCTCATCTATATGGAGAGGTGGTGCAGACCTGCAAACAAGTATAGTATAAAAGTGTAGACAGTGTGTCATATTTTGGATGGAGTTGGGCTAAAAATTGTGTTGAAACCGTGGTTATTGGCAACAACAAGAAAACCACTATCTGTGTTCAGTGTGTTCAAGGTATATCTAAAACTGCTTACAACAAGCTGCTTGACTGTATGATTGATGACTGTATTTTGTTTACTCTCAACTACTTACCGCATGCTTACTTTGAAAAAAATACACTAGATAGTAGCCTGGAGCTACAAAGTCAAAAATGATAGCCTCTTGACTTTGTTTTATTCGAGGCTAGGAAGGTATTATTGTCGTCCTTCTCCACCGAAGTCTGTGATCATGAGGAACTGCTGATTGACTCAATACTGTCTTTCTTCTGTTTACCTTTGTGCTCCACAGACAGGGGGGAAGGGTGATGGAGAAGGAGAGAGAATTGTCCATGTAATTAACTTGTGTGAGATAGCAGTGCAGGAAAACTGGTTATAATTGGTTGCTGTTATGAGTTTACCAGTCTTCATTGATTATCACATGCATATCGGATCAATACACTACACAATCGTTTATATTTCTAAGGCTGCAATTGACATTTCGTGGCTGGGTAATATAAAATAGCTTTCAGTAAAAAAAAAAAAAGCATTGTATTTATGTTTACTTGTATTTCACAAGCCTCCCTAGTGTTTTCAAAAATGTCCCCATGGCTTCGAAAATGAATCACTAGTCACTCAAAGGCTGAGTGTCTCAGCAGGCATGTTCTCATGGTAACCAGCATCTCAATAGCAGAAATATTCTTCTGCATAAATCATCTGATTGTAGATTGTGGGTGAAAAGTGCCTGTTTATACCGCTAATTTATTTGACATAATAAGCAGGCAACTGGAAAATGTTTATGATAATAACTTGTACCATGACAAATGTCATGGCATATTTGACATATACCTTTTGATGACCTAATCCCATATATTAACCAGAATCAAAGAGAGAATTGGAAAAGCCTGTTGGGTGAGGGTGTGTTGTAGGGTTTGATGTTTTGCAGGCCACTCAATGATGTCACTGAACTTGGATTTGAGTACTCGATACCTCGCACATATTTCACATAGTGCTTTAGGACACACTTTAAAATGACCAGGCGCTTGTGAAATGATGTTATACAAATGCGATGTCATGTTGATCTATTCAAAAATCATGGACTTATCTTGTGTTTAGTCATACACATGGTAGCCTGTGCTTCTGCTGTTTGTTCCTGCCCCTATATTCTCTGATAAACTCTTATTTAATGTATATAAATGTAATTATGACTTATATAAGTTTTCAGACAGGTCCCAAGAAGCATTGGGTGAAACATGCTAATATGCTTCATAACTGAATAATATCGTGTTATAACATAAACTAAGCTTTCTTTATATTCTTCAGCTGTTTAAACCAACTCTAAATAATCAGGTATGAGTTACAGAGCTAGATTCAACTGCAAGGTGTTTTTTGTACATGGCAAGTGAGGCATTAGAAACAAGGGCAGATCCAAAATCGCAATCAAAACCAGACAAAGGTCAGGCAATTTGCATCCTAGTCTTAATTAAAACACTACTCAAAAGATTTTACAGGCTATGAAAGAATGTGAGTAATGCTCGAAATCACATAGGCAAGGTTGCTTGAGCGTGATTTTGCAAAGTGTGTCCAGATTATTTCAGGGATTTTGTAAATGGAAGACCGGTGTGCATTAGTAATCAGACTGTGTGTCAAAGGGATTATGTGACTGGTCAGGTGACATGGTTTGTAGTACATGAGCTGAGATATGGAGTTTGGGTTGCTTGCTTTGCTTGCTGTGATGTGGCTTTGCTAAGGATTCTATGGGTTTGAGAGATGAACAGATACAAATAGGATGAACGTAATGATCAGAACAGGGGGAACCAAACCAGTGGCGATTCCACATGTGGCAGGAGCATTGGAAATGTTGAGCCACATATTTTCCAAACACTGCATCTCTCAAAACATGCTCTGCCAGTAATTGGTCCACCCTAAGAATGATGTCCCCCTGGCAAATTGAATAATAGTGTATGCTTTTAAGTACTAGGAGGATGAATTGTACATTGGGGAAACCAAACAGCTGTCTTGCTAGGGGTTTGAAACATGAGCAGACACAAATGCTATGAATGTAACAATCAGAACAGTGGGTGTGAACCTCAGTGTGGAGCACTGTGGGATTGAGAGTCAAGTGTCAAGTTTAACAACAAAAGCAAGTGTAAGCTCAGGATATCTCAAAACTATGTCAGTGATGAATGTCTCTTTCAGCCATGGGAATACCTCATACTCTTGTGTGTAAATGAGCTTGCCTGTTATGAAGACACACATTTTCCAAACCCTATAACACATTGTGCCAGAAATTTTTGTCCACTCCAAGAATCATGTCCAGCAGCAAAAATGGAACAATAGTGTATAGTCTATACTACGTGCTGGAAGAATGAATTATACATTTATAAACCAAACAGCTGCTGGTTTTGCAGATACAGCAGATAATGTAACATAGCAGTGACTTGGTTTAGTCCTTTGTGATGAATACATGGCCTGAGAAAAGCCTAGCCAAGGCAGATAGAAGAATATACTCCTGCTAGATGGCTTTAGTGATGTACTCTGTACTGTAACGTGGTTTGTGTAGAGGGAGTATTTAAGCCTTGGTCATGCTGAAAACCTGAGCATATTCAGTATACAAGCAGGGACTTGTTATAGATATATAGACATATAGACATCATTTCTATAAGGATGTTTTATATTAGATAGTGCTGTAGATGGACATTTGGAAGGTTAGGCAATGATGGACACTGGATAGTTGGGAGTCATGACCTAATAAATTTAAGATTTTGGAAATGTACAATTTGTGCACCTACTTACAGTGAATTACTCTAAACTCATGTATAGCCAATGGACCCATTTCATCATACTCAGCAATGGGGTATAATCTATATATCTGTATAATGATTTTATTATTGCTTCAGAAAAAATCTTGGTTGCCTTGCCCTTGTTTTTCCACCATAATAAAATACCTGTGCCATCATAAGAGATGATCTATTTGCCCAGAGTCTCTAAGTATTACAAACTGTACAGCACCTATGAAGCCAGTGCGGTAATGTCATTATGTGGCCACTACCTGTTCTAAAAGTGAATTCTGGTTTCTCAACCTCAGCTACATCACTTAAGTCCATAATGAGTCTCAAACAGAAACATGCTTGGACCTGCTTCTTAATCGTACTGATCGTGATTACTACTCCCCATGATATTTCATATTATCTCCCCTATCTGGTTTCTTTGTCTTTTCCCAACCACAAGCCAGCTCTTTCCTATCATAAGACAGATACCAGTGAGGTATAGTGAAGGCTAGAACATGCTTCTTCCCAACTGCTGCTCAATGAGAACTCATTTAGTGCTATTTACCATTTTCTGCATACATGAGGTCACAGGCACGTCAGTGTACCGCGGCGCTGCACATTGTTTTTAAGTTCCAAGAGGATGAATTGTTCATAACAATAATAAAAATCACCTGGCTTGCTAAGGATGTTAGGGGATTGACATATGAGCAGACACAAATGCTATGAATGTAATGCTCAGAGCACTGGGTGTGAACCTCACTGTGGTGCATGGGATTGATATCCAAGTGTCAACTTTCACGGCAAAAGCAAGTGTAAGCGCAGGATAAATGTCTCTCAGCCATGGAAAGACCTCATCCTCTCGTGTGTATCAGATGGGCTTGCATGTGTCAAGGAGTAACAACAAACCTCAATCAAAGAAAGATTTAGCAAAAAAAAATAGGTTGGCAAAGCTTGTTGGGTTAGGGGTGTAGTGGGGTTTGATGTCTTTGGGAATTGGCCACCCAGTGATGTTACACTTCAATATAACTAGGCTGTCATGAAATAACGTTCAGTATACCGCAGCGCTGCACATTCATGTTAACGCACACGCCGTTCGTTGTCCTGTCAGCTTCGTGTTCAACCACCGGACTGTGCTTGCATGAATCCTAGTCCCAGTGGACACCCATAATCCAGTCTCCACTATAATCTGTTTGAACCTACAAAAATCAGTATTTGTCTGGAGGATCTGGAGGAGACTGTGTCCGTTCTGAATAATGCATTCGTTTTAGGGTTCATCACTATTCCTTAAACGCAGCTTTTACCCTGTGTGTAATTGGGTGGTGTCGCCACTTAGTGTCCAGTCTTTTCTGTCCCACAGGGTTTCCCCTCATTATGTGTGCATACTAAATCAATTCAACTAACCAGCACATTATTAAGCTTTTATTCTATATAATACAGTCTGCACTTGTGTTGCCTCACATCACCCCCACCCCCAGCTACGTGCCTTTGCCTGCGCGTGCAACACCAACAGCAGCAGCAAGCAGCGTGGGCTGAAGGGTGATACCGCCGATGACGTCATCACCGTGACGCCACACACCCATGACTTTGAGCGTTCATCAGTCTTGTCCTGGACGTGCACGCACTGTCATTCGCCCATGTCGCAGATTGCTCGCACGTGACCGTGCCTCTGCGCTAAACCTGCAGCCCATCCGCTTCGTGCGTGACAAACGACGACGTGCACGATTCTTCATTCGCGGTGATCACGCGCGCAGGTTGCAGTATAGTGTAATAGAAACATGACCGCTGGGTGGCAGCAGAGAGCTGTACGCCTGTACTGCACTCTGCGGATAAGAGGAGTGAGGAGGCTGAAAATCCCGCCATGCTTTTCACCAGCCACAGGTGGTGCATGTTATACAACTGAGGAATGAGTCACACACACACACACACACACACACACACACTAAGAAGTCCAGTGAGCACATTACCAGTCTCTGATTTTTCCTTTCCTCATATCCACACTCATTTTAGTGACACCTGCTTCACCATCTCATTACCAAACCCTTCAACATGTGTAGAGACCACAAGAAACTACCTGAGTGGAACTGAGAACCACTAGATTACTGGTCTACCTTGCTACGTATCAACGTGTGTGTGTGTGTGTGTGTGAGATTTCATATCTTGATGGGTACCAAATGTCCCTACGAGGGTTGTAATAGTGAATGTGATATTGAACTACTCTTCTGACCACTGTGCATTGGAAATAACCTCCACATTTAGTCATCTGTGCAGTGGAACACACACACACATGGGGCAGTTGTAGACTTGTGCATAAGGTTCGAGCCTGGCATCTGCCAAGACTCGACTGAAGTGCCTTTGAGCAAGGCACCTAACCCTGCAGATGCTTACCGCTCTGGGCATGTGTGCTCACTGCCCCCTAGTGTTCAGAAATAAAAGATGAAAGTGAACTATTTGCCTACTGTGTTTGCACACAGAGGAATGTGACCTCCGTATTTAACCCATCCGTGCAGTGAAACACACACACACACACACACACCAGTCATGTCTTTCTCTGGGCAGGGATCGAACCCACAACCTTTCGGTCAAGAGACCGGTTCTCTAACCACTAGGCCACGGCTGCCGCATAGAAGTGTGTACGTGTGTGTTTCACTGCACACACTGTTCGATTCCATTGAAGAGAAGAGTACTCGCTTTCACTAGGGGGCAGTTAGAACTCATGCCCACTGTAGTGGGCTTCCCCTTTAACTGCAGCACCTTTAACTGGAAGCAGTTGGGGGTTAGGTGCCTTGCTCGAGGGCATTTCAGTCAAGTCAACCGAGGACCATCTGGTCCCAAGGCTGGTTTCCTAACAACAAGTCAACAGATGGCCCATAGTAATAGATGTTGTACAGACATTTGATTGGTTCCCATGAGGAAAGAATGCAGCAGGGTTTTATATGTTTACTTAAATTTAGGTGTAGCACAGCATTAACCGACTGGATTAACAGTTATGTCAGTGGTAGGTCATCACAAACAAAGTGTGTATCTCTGCGTGTGTGTGTGTTATTAGCCAGAGCCCAGGTGAGTGAGAGTAATCGGTAAATAAATGCCATGTTAAATATAGATCTGTTGGCTCAGCAGTCAATATTTCAGCTCCTTCTAATAAGGCACATCAACCGTGAAAGCACACTGCAATTGGTTGCAATTTTGCTCTCTTCTGGCAGAGTGGAATAATAACCGCTTACTGTCACAAAGCGAATATTGTGAAAGATCGTTTTGATGGTAAAAGCCCATTGAGGTTATTAATGCGGACGATGTCTGGCGGTCCTTAATGCACCTGGATGAGTCTAGACTTCAGCGTGTAGCTCGCATTTGAAAATGAAGAAGAGCATTTAAAGTGAGCTTAAAAGCCCCTGTAATGAAATTTGGAGAGAGTCAGGAGCTAAGGCATATAGTGGATTTTTCTTTTCGATTGCAGCAGCATTGGGGAGGGTTTTCACATTGTTGACAAAAAAAAAGCGATGGGTTTTAGCACTGATCTGAACGCAGCCTCATCATCCAGCTGCTACTAGAACCAGTGGGAGAGGAAATGCACAAAATACTCTCAGGTCAGCAGGAAAAGACCTCATCGACTTGAGCTTCTTTTTTTTTTATAGCATTCGGTGGGTGGAGGGGGGAGAAGCGTGAAATGCCTCCAGCCATCTGCAGTTAGTGCGTTGGAGGAAGACGGGAGGAGAGGAGAAAGAACAACAGGGGAGCGATAGGAAAATGGAAGAAATATTGCAACAGTTTACTTGCGTGTAATGAAAAGGCCTGGGGAAAGGCAGGTGAACTTGCCAGGGCTAAATTAACACCTACTGGGCTCAATTTAGTTCTGCACAGTTAAACAGCTTCCATTTAACTCAGTGGGAGTTCATTTAGTTCTGCTGATTTTGTTCTCCAAACCTGTGGCATGAACAGGGGAGACACAGGCTTATAGAGGCACAACTGCACAACAAAACACTTGTGAAGCATCTATCTTCTAACAAAGCAGCTGCGCTGGCCAAACACTTCAGATTAGAGTTTATAGGGGTGATCTCATATTTCCAGCAGACATTTTGTTTCCAATAGGTTTCAGCACTGCAGACAACTAACACAAAATATGTGGGCTAAATTAATAAACATAATAAATTATATCAGGATATGTAGCCAAGATCACACTGAAAATTGTTATGACAATCGCTCCGGCATAACACTTTAACACGCAGCTATACAAACACTCAGCCATAGCTAAAGTGATGTAATAACTAATAATAATAATAATAATAATTATTATTATTATTATTATTATTATGGAATCCCAGTGATAGATTGTGCATAGTGATTCTGGGTTCACCCCGGACAAATCTGTGACCCTGATGAACAAATCAGATAAAATAATGGCTGATTGACTAACTAATAATACAATGACAGAAATACAAACAAGTTCCTGAATATTACTACTGTAATTTACACTCGCTGTCCTCTTTATTAGGGATATACCTGCACACCTGTGCATTCATGCAGTTATCTAATCAGCCAATCATGTAGCAGCAACACAATGCAAAACAAATCATGCAGAATAAGGTCAAGAGCCTCTGTTTAATGTTCACATCAAACATCAGAATTGGGGAAAATGTGATCGGGGTGACTTTAACAATAACATGGTTATTGGTTCCTGATGGGCCGGTTTGAATATTTCTGTAACCGCTGTATCTCCTGAGGTATTTACACACAGCAGTCTCTAGAGTTTACACAGAATGTGTGAAAAGTAAAAATACCCTTTGAGGGGACAGTCTGCAGACTGATGAGAGAGATCAAAGGAGAATGACCAGGTCTGAGCTGACAGGAAGGATATAGTAACTCGTGTGACTCTTTACAGCCATGGTAAGCAGAAAAGCATCACACGACAGACAGTAACTCAAACCTTGAGGTAGATCAGCAGAAGACCACATCAGGTTCTAAACCTGGCAGCTAAGAACTAATATCAGAGGCTATCAGAGCACAGTCTGATTTTTAACTGTCCTGTTTAGTTACGTCTGTACCCATGATAACTTCTGATTTCTCTTCTTGGCTGGCAAGAGTGGAATGCAGTGTGGATGTTTTGTGCATGCTGAGATGTTTTTCTGCTCATCATGGTTGTAAAGAGTGACTTTTTCAGTTATATAGCTTTCCTGGGAGCTTGAACCAATCAGACCTCTGACCTTCTATTTTCAACAAGGTGTTTCCACCCACAAACCTGTCACTCACTCAGTGTTTTATTTTTTTTCCACACCATTCTTTTTAAACTCTAGGGTCATCCAACGTGATCAGCAGTTTATGAAAAACAACCATGCTATAACTGTCACAGAGAGCACTCTTTTCCCCATTCTGATGTTTAATGTGAACATTAACTGATGCTCTTGACTGCATGACTTGTGGATGACTGTTGATTAGATAACGGCATGGATTGTACAGACGTGTACAGAGGTGTCCAGACGTTTTTATTAAAGTACACAGTGAGTGTAGCCTATGTAGTGTACGCTTTTGTATGTAGTTTTGTCTTTGTCAGCTGCTTACATAAAAGTCACAAGCAGACCTATTATGAAGCATGATGTGGTTTTGATGACAACAAAATTCCCTTTCTGTTTTCTGTTATTTCACGTCAGTTCCACTTTTTTGCTCTATATTTTATCCGTAAACAATTGGTATCAAAATAACCATTTTGAATAACGTTATCCATAACTTAGTCTTATATTGCAGGGTTATGTATTATAAAGATAGTGTGGAAAACAAGTAGTCTGTGATCTTGTCAGTGGTCCAGAAAGGGAACTGAGCCCCATTTTCAATCCACTTGTATTGTAAAACCAAAAGGGTAACTTATATTTCAGGTAACTTATATTTCACCAGTGCTGTGTGTGTTAATCCAACTATAAGTGCTCTCACAAAACACATCACAAGTCCTGGGTTTTATCCTGTGCACACTTTATGCTTTTCTCCCACCTCCGGAAAGTTATTCAGACTCTGAATAACACTCTAAGGTGTGAATGTGTGTGTGCTCATGGTGTCCCATGATAGACTGGCATCTCATCAAGATAATAGTCCTGTCTCACTCCTAGTGTTTCCCGCATAGATTCCGGATCCAACACATCCCTGACCGGGATAAAGCGCCTACTAAAGCTGAATAAAAAACTGGTACACCAGTCTAACATGGACTTCACGAGTTTGATATAATATCTGTAAGCAATGAACACCATACTTCCTGCAGAACGCGTCACAATTCGGTTGTATTTCACGGTGCAGGATTTCCACAGTGCATTGCATGGCATTCCAGATGTGTTCGATAACTTTGAGATCTGGTGACTTAGTTGGGAATGGCAAAACCCCAAACTCAGATGGGTTATTCCTCTAACCATAAGCATCTCTAGACGGGTATGGTGGTGCTTTGTCCTGTCAGTAGAGGCCAAACCTATCATGCAGGACATGAATGGGTGTAACACACAGCGTTGACCTGTCAGAGACGCTTGTAGATGTACCAGGGGTCCCATGGAAAGCCAGCTAAACAAACCACAAGTCTGTGTATTTTGCATAGGTTCGTCTTTGTCAGTTTTTCTGCCACTTCAATGTGCTTAACTTAGTAGCAGGTTTACTTGAATACTATGATAATAGCTGCTCCAGGCTTTACACTTGTGCTACAGTGTGTATCATTTGGGATGGTAGATTGTACTCGTTTTACCGTTATTGCACACTTCGAACATGGCCTTGGTACACTTCTGTTACTTAATATCAGACGCAGGTCGCTGACGCATGTGGCTGTGTATATGTGATTGATTATGTAACTAGGATCCCTGTCCAAACCTGCCAAGCTCATACCCTGTTCCTCTAGGCATCAGTTGTTGATAGTGAGATGATACTGAATGTGGTGGCGTTGTTTTTATAACTGAACTATAAAACTATGTAACATGTTTCTGTTCTCTGCTCTCTGAATCTGAAAATAGGTGTGACGACAAATCCAGGCGCAGTTTAACTCAGTCATGCAGTAGCATGTTTTTTTTTTTTTTTGCCTACTACATAATCTCTCATTGTGGTTAAAGGTTTTAAATAAAGGAAGCTGCTCCTCTATCACTTCTCCATGTGACTTTCAGTGTTTTGCTGTTTTGTCCTTCAAGAATCGCAGGTCTGAGGTTCGATCCCTGAAACGGACAAGACATAACCGAAGTGGCCTTGAGCGAGGCCACCCCCCACCCCCCACCCCCCAACAGCTCCCCAGCCACTGTGCTTTCTGGGCAGGTGTGTTCAGTTCATTAATGTGTGTGTTTTACTGAATGGATGAAACAGTAGGCAAAAACTTTTACTTTGATACTTAAAAAAAAATAAATCCCACCTCTCACATGGGTGGTGTATCTTCTTCATCTATAGAACCTGGGACTCAAGTCAAGGTGGTGAAGGTTATAAAATCATTTAATTTGCTTTATGGTGCCTGGTGGTACAATTTCTCATTTCTCACTGAGCAACAAGAATGTACTTGTAGAGTGTTTGGTGACGCAGGTGGTGTAAGGATAATAGTGCACTAATATGTGCACTAATAATGCACTATTTTATGACATGCAATCACATGAGTTACAGCCTGGCTTATCATAATTAAGAGCATTAAATGTGGATGTGCAGTGAAATATACACAATCCTGAGAATTCACTTTATCACAGAATTGATGATGATGATAATAATGTAATAATAATCTCTCTCTCTCTCGCACACACACACACGCACACACACACACACACACATTCTCTCTCTCTCTTTCTCTCTCTCTCATCAATCCCTGTCTTGCACAGGGCAAGACACGACTGAGGTGCCCTTGAGCAAGGCACCTGACACACACACCCACACCCCCACTCCGGGCAAGTGTGTTCACTGCCCCCCGGCGTGTGTTAAATGCGGAGGTCACTTTTACTTTACTTTCACATACTCTCTCTTTCTCTCTCGCACACACATACACACGCACTCTCTGGCTCTGTCTGTATCTCTCTCTCTTCGGCACACAGGCACACACACACTCACACACACACAGTTTCTCTCTCTCTCTCTCTTTCACACACACACACACACACACACACTCACACGCACACACACACAGTTTCTCTCTCTCTCTCTCTCTCTTTCACACACACACACACACACACACACACACATACACACTCTCTCTCTCTCTCTCTCTCTTTCACACACACACACACACACACAAACACACACACACACACACACACACACACACACACACACTCTATCTCTCTCTCACACACATACACACTCACACTCTCTCTCTTACACACACACATACACACACACTATCTCTCTCTCACACATACACACTCACACACACACATACACCACACACACACAGTCTCTCTTTCTCTCTCTCTTACACACACACATACACACTCTCTCTCTCTCTCTCTCTCTCACACACACACACACACACACACACACACTCTCTCTCTCTTACACACACACATACTCTCTCTCTCTCTCTCTCTCTCTCTCTCTCACACACACACACCACTCTCTCTCTCACACACACACACTCTCTCTCTCTCTCTCTCTCTCACACACACACACACACACACCCACACC
>JAOVVF010000042.1:5812924-5823504 GCA_028565595.1 Duopalatinus emarginatus | reverse complement strand
TCTCTCTCTCTCTCTCTCTCTCTCTCTCTCTCACACACACACACACACACACACACACACTCTCTCTCTCTCTCTCTTTCTCTCTCGCACACATACACACACACACACACACAAACACACACTCCCCCTCCCATTAGTTTCAAAATCCGATCTGAGGCTATGCGTACGCGCCCGCGCGCGTGCCTGTGTCGGAGATTTTCACACTGTCCGACAGAGCGGCCGCGCGGAGCCTCAGAAGCCACTGACAACACCGAGCGCTAGACACGGCGCTGGAAATCTAAACGCCGAGGTAAACGTAAACCTCTGCTTATGATCTGACATGCGGGAACCATGCAGCAGGGCAACACGACCCGCGTCTTTAATTTGCGGGATTACATTCAGTCCAGGAAGCAGCTGCGGCTTTATTATTATTTTTTTTTAGCACGACCGGGGCAGCCGAGCAGTGAGCCGCGCGATGTCGGTGTGTAATCCGGTTTGAACAGCGCGTCTCGTTCACGTTTTGCGCTAGGAAATCTCTACCGTAGCGCTCGAGCGCACGTTTGACAGCGAGTGGTTGTTGTGTGCGCCGCCGGAAGCCGTTCAAAAAGCGGCTGCTGAGTCAGAGAGATGCTTCAGAAAATAACGTGGAGTCTGTAAACCCTCCCTACAGGGACACGGTGGGGCTGTTATTTATATTTACCCCAGCAGGATGGGTGCCATGTGCTTATAGAGCGCATAAGACTACCAGGTAGTTACCCTGGAATATTAATACGGTGTAATGAGCTAGCAGTGAGGACGCACGGTTGATGTCTCAGCGCGCGCGCATACACACACACACACACACACACTATAATATGCTGTTATGAATATAAGACAACGCAACAGCCTGTATACCACGAGCAGATCCCCATTCATGGCTGTGCATAATAGTGCTACAGAGTATAGCGCGCGCTTGTGAACGCCTGTTGCTTGTGCACAGATGCATGACTGCCTTGTATGTTTCTCCACCACACTAAACAGACAGGGACCGACGGGTGTGAACCGGACACGTGAGACCGCAGCAGCCCGCACATCTCGCTCAGGCGCTGTACTATTGTAGCACACTCTTTAGGACAGGTATTAACCCATAGACATTAGGACCTGGACTATTTTTTTGCCTCTTTGCCCATGTGTCTAATCATGTTTGGTTTTGTTTTGTCTGCAGAGCCGAGGACAAGCTGGTGCAGGAGGTAAAGCGTGTGTGTGTGCGCGTGTGTGTGTGCGTCCATGGCGGCGAAACTGAACCCAAACACACTGTACGTGCGCGAGCCGGAGCGCGCCGACGCGGGAGACGAGTCATCAGATAGCGACGGGGAACCGGAGGAGAGCTCACACAAACTCATCCGCAAAGTGTCCACCTCAGGCCAGATCCGAGCCAAGGTAGGCCACTGTGCTTCACTTTAGACTTAGAGAGAGAGAGAGAGAGAGAGAGAGAGAGAGAGAGAGCAGACAGACAGAAGGACAGAGACATAGAGAGACAGACAGGTAGAGAGAGAGACACACACAGAGAGATACAGAGACAGAAAGAGAGAGGGAGGAGACAGACAGAGACAGAGAGACAGACAGGCAGAGAAAGACAGACAGACAGACAGACAGACAGACAGACAGACATAGTGGGAGAGACAGAGAAAGACAGACAGACATAGCCAGAGAGAGAGAGACAGATCCATCATTCAGTGCTGCACCATAATGTCTATCACTTATATAAAAAGCCTTTTACAGTGCTTTATATGGAAGCCCCGAGGTTCAGACAAAACAAACAAACAAACATTCATTTTTTTTTATTTGTTATATATTATTGTTTCTGGTCACAATTAACAATCTGCAATCTGCCACCCAAATGTGATAACAATTTAAAGACACAGCAGGAAAACACAAAACTTTAGACTTTCAAACACAACATACTGTGAAGGTGTGGAAATACATGCTGGAAGACTCTGTGTGTTTTAGTGTAGGATTTTTTTCTGTTGCACTCATGAGAATGATCATTATTATTTCCACATAGGAAAAATATATCAGATAACATATGCAGATAGGCCTAAAAACAAAAAAAAAAAACAGTGAGAGACAAGCATGGGAAAGAAAATTCTTACTTATCAGTCGCACTAATGTTTGTATTATTATTATTATTATTATTGTTGTTGTTGTTGTTGTTGTTGTTGTTGTTGTAATTATTATTAGTATTATTATGCTGTTTTTTACTTCAGGTTT
The DNA here is from genome assembly GCA_028565595.1 of Duopalatinus emarginatus. Lineage (NCBI taxonomy): Eukaryota > Metazoa > Chordata > Actinopteri > Siluriformes > Pimelodidae > Duopalatinus > Duopalatinus emarginatus. The sequence goes on along the minus strand of JAOVVF010000042.1, from coordinate 5,821,275 downwards.
TTTTTTTCTTTTTTGTGCATTTGATACAAACAAGCTCGTCTGTGCTTCCATACAACATACGCCTGAGTCTAGTTTCAAGCTCAAACTGACCTTGTTCGAGCTCAACCACAGAACAGCTCATTAACATCAGTGGCTGTGTACATTACAAACAAATATTTTGACATATTTAACAAAAACCTTTCGTATAAATTTATTCAATTACTGTTAGCTTGAGGATTGTGTTTTGAACTGACCTTATCTATCTATCTATCTATCTATCTATCTATCTATCTATCTATCTATTTGTCTTACTACAACACCGAGAGCACAGAGGTGATTCAGGGGTCAATGATTCATTTGTGGAAAATAATAAGTGGAAGAAGAACGTGTCTGCACAGTGCATCACTAACCACAACATGCAAAAGAGAGAGCAAAAAAAAAAATATATAAATAGTCACTGGTCACTATTACAATCCAAGCTGGAAATATCAGTTAGTGGCTTTGCATTGCTGTTATAGTAGAGGTTTTGATTTCTAAAAGTAATTATAGTCCTCTGTTTTGTTCCTGTGAGGGTTTAGTTCTCATCTTACATTAGATGCACACATTTCTCAATAAACACAAACATCATTTTAAAACACTCAAAAGTGTAAACAGGAAACATGTTTTTTTAGCAAGCAAATTTACAGCAAAATCCCCATTGACAAAAAGCCCTGTACCATTAAATGTGAGCATGATTTTAACATGCCTGGAATTTTTGACAAATTTTCATCTGGTGGTTTTTTTTTTTTATATATATAACTTTTCATGTTTATGATGACTTGCATGTCCTTCTTTGAGAGCAGCCTCTATGCTTGCAACACTGGCTTGTGTAAGATACATTTCCGTGCCACACTGAGTTCATTCTTCCCCGAATGGAACATGATCCACAGATGGACAAGAACTAGCGTTGTAGTTATAGTGGCAATATGATACGTATTGATTCAGAAGATGCACCCATCAATACCTGGCCTGCTGAACGTGGCTGGTGTGCTGTGTCATTATCCCTGCAGGTCAGTGTTTGTCTGAGAATCATTAGCTGAGCAATTAAGCTGCACATGATATCAGATATGAAGACCGGGTGTGCAAACTGTGTTAATTAGCCTCACGGTAATGAGGGAAGCGGTTCTGTACACAGGCAGCCCTTATGCTGGAGACGGCTCTTTCAGATGGTTCTTTCAGAGAAGAAGCAGCACTGTGTGTGTGTGTGTGTTTGTGTGTGAGTGAGTGCAACTTTATGTTGATTACTTCTAGCGTTTGCTTAAAGGACAGATCTGTCCTTATTCATTTGCATATCAGTGTTTATAATTAACACACGATCCAGAAGCATTCAGGAGTCGTTTAGTAGTTAAAAGCTTTAGTTCTTATTCCATCCAACTTTTTGAACCTTCTGATCTGTACACACTGTTCAAACACGGATTCTAAAGTTTCATGTCAATATCAAGCCTATTATTAACTAGTGGAGCTGTTCTGTATAACTGCATCCTGACATTCGTTTTTTGGCATCTTCCCCCTTGTTTTCTCCCTAATTTAGACATGCCCAATTCCCACCGATCAAATGTCTCTCCGCTATCATTTGACAGCCACAAACCAGGGAGTCACATGCAGCTTTGCCACCGTTTCCTTTGGAACTGCTTGCTCATGCAACGCCAGGAAGCGGTGTAACAAGCTCAGAGGAACGTGCTCCTGCCCACTTCAGTATGAGCTCACAGACACCCATGATTGGCTAGCATCACTAAGATTGACAGGGAAAAGACTATGCCACCCCTCTCTGTCAAAATCTGCACCGCCAAATCTGCTCTATTAGATGACATTGTAACTGCACTAGCACTGTTCTCCTGTAACATCAGCATGGTACAAATGCTAGGATCTGAATGTAGTAATGACCTTACAGCACCAGCCCAAAAATGAGCACCAGGATCACTAAGTGAAGTGTTTGGTGCGGTACAGTGGTAACATCATTGGCTCCGACGTGAGAGACCTGGGTTTGATTCCAGGTCTGTGCTACACCAATAAGGGTCCTTGGGCAAGACTCCTAACACAACCACCTATACAACCTGTAATACCAGTAACTTTATAAGTCACTCTGGATAAGAATGTCTGCCAAATGTAAATGTAAGGTAAATCATAAATATTTCAGCAAAGACATATTTAATGGTTGGTTTTTCTGGTTGAGTTTTGCTGTAACAGTACACCTTTTGTACCTGTATTTAGATGCCATTTAGTACTTTTAAAACATATGTAAGGTACATGACTGGGTTTTTTAAGGTAGCTTAGCGAACACAACTGGGCCTTTATAAACTTTATTATCCACCAATTACCAAACAATGTTTAAGGTTTAATGTTTGTGAAATTGTTTATTTAAACCCCAGTAAGCTCTTTAAAATTATGGGGAAAATTATATTTGTACTATATCCCTTTCCAATATAGTAATTCTAGGTAATATATATAAATATAGCCAAATACGTGACAAATGTTGTGTTCAGATATTTAGAGATAAATCAGTTTAATACGTTTTTAATAACCTGTTTTGAATTGACAGTCATTTAGCACATAATTAAAAAGATAGTAAAACTGGTGGTTTGTTCTTGTTCTGGTGGCATAGATTCTGTTTTTTACACATTTCCTGTTTTGATGTAAAAACAAACTCATTTAAAAAAGTCCATAGTCTGTCAGCACCTAAAAGTGTGTTATTAGTACGTCAGTACTGTGTTTAAGTGTTGATCAAACTTAAACAGCTGCACTGTGTTCAACTGCTGGTGTGAGAAGCTAAAATAAAGATTAGTGAGTGAACTGTGTATTGAACACAGCGTGTCTATCATTAGTTTCCTTTGAACCTTTCCGGCATTCCTTTCCTTGGTGTCAGACGACCTTTCACCTTTGACCCTCACCAGATCCCAGGAACTGAGGGCTGTTACAAAACTGCAGGAGCTCTGTTTTTCCCAGGCTGTCAATTCTGTACTGTGTGCAATCTGAATACAGCACGTGATAAGGGACGCAGGATGCAGTATTAAAACCTGACACGTAGGAGCATTAGATGTTTTTATGGTTGTATGTTTAATAGTTTGATTCTGTGATTGTTGCATTCCTGGGTATCAGCCTGGGGTCCAAAAGTCTGAGACTGCATTAAAAATCTAAATGTAAAATTTTTATGTTTAAAAATTCTAAATATTTTAAACAAAGAAAGTGAATGCTCACTATTTATATAATAATATAATAATATTTAATAATCAAAATCAAGCACTATTTCTAGGATCCTATTTAAATGTAAGCAAATTATTGATATTGACCATGTTAACTGCTTTGTATAAAAAGGTCTAAAAAATAAAAATATCTAATCTCGTCTCTTAAACCACATGTTCAGATAACACACTGATGGATTTGAAAGTGGTTTATATGGTTGTTCACAAACATATGAACACCATCTTAGTGGTGAGTACTAGGAAACTCTGAAGTCATGTAAACATGTGAAAAATTCACTTAGGATGTTGTCAGTGTTAGAGTTTATAATGAAAATAAAGAAAAAATTAGATAAAAAATGTGCAACAGAAACATTGTCACTAGTGCTCTCAGACTTTAGCACCCATGAGTATGTACACGTGTTTCCTACAGTCTTATCTCATTTCCAACTGCTTTAACCACTTGAGTCCTACATTAAGGCTGCACAAGCTACATACAGAAAGACCTCATCACACCACCACTAAATCCGGTGACACTCCTGAGACCTGATACACTGCAGTCTGACCACATAAAACAACTACGGGCTACCAGTATAAATGCACTCGCACACAAGGCTAAGCTACACTGTCTTTCAAAGATTACAAAAAGACATCAGTGTAAAGGTTTCTGCTTACTATGGTTGGTAATTAGAGGAAACAGAAAAAGCTATTTAGGCGTGGCAGAGTTGAAAAATAGAAATCACACATGCAGATAAGTGTCTGCCCAGAAACGTTTGCCTGAGCAAGTCATTGTAGAAATGACTTAGAGCGTTATTTTGGTCCAAGTCATTCTTAGTGTGCCATCGATAAGACCTTATTTCATAATATATTGCTTAAACTGAATATCTTCACTGTAAAGCAGTTAAGAAATACCATTTTTTTGTTCTTCCAGCTGATATCATGACCACCTTTTACTGAAAATCACAAAGGAAGCAATGCACCAGGCAGCAAGAAAAAAAAAAAAAAACGTTTGTTTTTTTTTGGATGTCGAACTGGCACTCACTGGTACTCTGGAAACAAAGTGCATCTCTCTCATTAAAGCCCTAAAGACAATGTGGATTTCATCCTGCTGGTGGGATGCTTGTGTAATGGGGTTAACGGTCAGTTCAGATTCTGCTTCACTTGTAAGGCACTTTGGATAAAAGCGTTCACTACAGGGTATGAATGTACATGTAAATGAATATTACCTAACATGAGTATCATAGTAACGTCATTCGGTATTGATAAGTCAAGGATTAAGGATGTGTTCGCTAGTGTTCAGGTCAGACGTGTGTGTAACGTTGTTGTGATGGGTCATGTGGTGAGCAGTGTGATGTGCTCAGAGCCAGAAACGTGTGAGGTTGACAGGTCTTTCATTTACATAAAAGGTCACAATGACTTGTAAATAAGGGCAAAGGTTTATGGCCATGTTGGAAGTATTGCGTTTCTCTTTGGCAGGCAGGTGCAGAATCAGATTCGTATTCACGTTGCAGTCACAGTTTACATTGCAGACTCCCTGGGTTTGATCTTGTGTCTGATGGGAAATAACAAAAGAAATGTAAACCTGTATGTGCTTCTCACTTTACAGTACTGCTTACTTACCAGTGCTATGTGTAAAGTTGTCTTACAGAATTTTATAGAACATTCAAGAACAGAAATATGCAGAGATGGGATTATAATTCAGTTTCCACATTTTGTAATTGCAAGGCAAATCACTTTTAGGTTTTAGGTTGACTTGCACCAAGACATTAGCAACAGATCATTCTGTGGATTTCCTATGGTATCAGGCAAGACAGACTAGCCATCATTGAGCCTTGGCCATTCATGACCCTGTTTCTGGTTTACTAGTCGTCCTTCCTTGAAACACTTTTAGTAGTTTCTAACAACCGTATACCAGGAACACTACACAAGACCTGCTGTTTTGGAGATGATTTGATATAGTCATCTAGATATCACAATTTGGTCCATGTCAAAGTCGCTCAGATCCTTATGCATGCTCATTTTTTTTTGCTTCCAACACATCAACTTTGAGAATAGACTGTTTACTTGCCATATGTGCCACAGTAACCAGAGACAATCACTTCACCTGTCAGTCATTTGTGGTTTTACTGTCATGGCTGATTGGTGTATGACTTGGATGGCTTTATTCAAAATGTGTCATATTTGATATGGTGAAGTTTCATATAACGGGTTATGTATGTTGGAATGAGTCTCCAGTGTGAGTACTATGTAACAGTAATGTAAAGCTGTAACTTTTCTGATTGTATGAAAGAGACAAGAGGGCTTTATAATTTCTTGGTAACAAGAAAAATTCTGGTGAGAGAACAAGTGTTTATAGTAGCTATAGTGTAAGGAATAACAGGAACTTGTTTAACAGATGTTGCACAATGGAGAAAATGTATAACTTTATTTCAGCTGCATTGGCAAATCGCTGTGATATAAGAAGAATAGAACATCGCAGTTTTGGGTGGGAGCTCATCGCACCCCACTGTCACACTCTTGCAGATTATTTTCCTATAACAGATCACGCCCAAGTGTTTCAGTTCTAACATACTGACTGCTTACAGTGGACAGTGTACAATTTTATTAACCGTATTTTGACAAAGCTGTGACAAACGTAACTAAGTTCAGTGTGTGGTAAATAGACAAATTTGCCGTGCAGTGAATTGAAAGTGAAAATGAAAAAGTGCTGAAAATGCTAAATAAATGTTGTTTTGACAGCACATGCCCACCAGACTACTTTTATTTCATTTATTTAATTTAGTGGTTGTGTGTGTATGATGATCCATGATGTTGAATGTCGCTTGAATTTGTGCTGGTACCAATTTTTTTGCATGTTCCTAAAGAAAACAAGTTTAACCATTGTTAATGACTTACTAAAAAAACAATTCTGCTGTTTTCTGGTGCCAAAAGTTCTGGTTCTTTGTGGGAGAAGCCTTGCAGGTGTGATCATTAGCAGGATATTATTCAGTATCAGCGTAGTAACAAGTGAACTGAATTTATTAACTCCGCCCATTACATTACAGATGGCGATTATGTGAACTCTTCGGTCCTGACAAGCGCGCTTCCATCACGTTCATTAACACATCAGAGCGCTTAGCGTCAGTTCCCCTCAGTTGGAGAAGGGACAAATTTGTTGTACAGTGTGTATGACTGGGTGCATTGTCAGGACGGAGGGCTCTCTAATAATAACCTAACCGTCTGTGTGTGAGCCGAATACAGCGCTGCTTTGTAGAATTTGACCTTTCTGAAATTGCTTGGATATAATGTATTACGGTGCGTGTGTGTGTGAGCCGTTCTGTCATTGCGTGTGTGGTGTAACAGATTAGTATGTGAAAAAAAAACACATTTCCACCTCCTGTTCGTTAGTGATTTTCCCTTCATTTGCATCCTCATTAAGACTGCGCTAAACGATATCAAGCGTGACATGTCACTGGAGCGTGATTTAATTAGTTAATTCATTATTTAATTAATTCAAGTCTCTCACACACACACACACACACACACACACACACTCCTGCATACTCACACATGCACACTCCCACACACACACACACACACACACACACACACACTTCTACACACACACACACATGCACACACACTCGCACACTCACCTGTAATACCTTAATTAGTTCATTCATTATTTATTTAATTAACACTCCTTCACACTTACACATGCACACTCCTACGGACATACACACACACACACACACACACACACTCACCCACTCGTACATACACACTCTTGCATACACATTTTAAAACTGTTCATGTCAGGTTCATGTTGGATGATAGCAGGACAGGTTGGTGTGACATGTCTGAATGGGAGCAGGTAAGAAAAGACAGAGACAGAGAGAGAGACAGTGTGTGTGTGTGTGTGTGTGTGTGTGTGTGAGAGCATGAAGGAATGTGTGTATCTTTTTGTATGAAAGTAAAAGTGAGTGAGGATAGAACATGTGTGTGTATGTGTGAAACCTCTCTTAAAGATCATCTCTTTTTTGCTCTGTCTTTTTTTTTGTGTCTGTCTTTGTCTTTCTCTCTGTCCATCACTCTCTCTCTCTCTCTCTCTCTCTCTCTCTGTGAGTGTGAGGAGGAGGTCAGAGAAACACGGCTCTTCATGCCTGTTCAGTCCACGTTTAGACTTTCCTCAGAGGGTTAAAAACACGTCAGCGAGGCCTAATTAGCCGTCTTCCAGCTAAGAGTGGCACAAATAAAGGAAGTAACCCTGCTATGAGTTGTGACAGGAAGCCAGAAGACCAGCGTGAACATCCCTGTAATCAACACGACAGAAACGAGAGACGTGCAGGAGGACAGCAGACTGTTGGCAAACATGACCATGACTCTGCTGAAACTGGAGGCACCTAAAACAACCCCTGATAGGAAAGAGTTTCACACAACGAGCTTATAAGCTCATGTCAGTGTTATTTATTTAGTGTATACAAATGAACTGTAGGTGCATGTATGGCCAGTTTACATGTAACTATGCACATTTTACAAGCACCTGAAGGATTCAGTAGCTAAAAGCTATATGCATTATATATAGCTATATGCATCAGTGACCAAACATTCTGGCTACCATGTTCATGTGTAAAGTAAAGACAAATGTTGTTATAGCTGTCGACTCTCATGGGGACAGTATACCAGTTTTTCTGCTCATGGTTGTTGTTATGCTTCACATCGTGCTACACCGCCTCCAGTGTTTATGTTGCAACATGCATACAGCTAGCATACTGAGTAACAGTATACACAGGGCAGCCATCTTGTATACTGTATACATAAGATAAAGCACTATGAGATAAAGACACACACACACACATTCCGAAGTGCCTCTGTTGCTTTCCCTAGCCTAACAGATCAGGAAAATGTTGCTGTCCTTATAGCACCAGTAATTGTACTTTTCTGATGTCGAATGTTTTTAATCAACTGAGCATGGAAACCTAAAGCACATATTCAATATTCAACATATGAAAAGTTTATTTTCTACTTTAAAACAAACTATTTTAATCCACTTTAAAAGTGTATGTCTGTTAACACCCCTAACTATATAGCATATAGTCAGGTCAAGTAGTTTTTTATTGTCATTTCAGCCATATACAGTGTTGTACAGTACATAGTGAAACGAAACAACGTTCCTCC
>JAOVVF010000042.1:5779537-5790942 GCA_028565595.1 Duopalatinus emarginatus | reverse complement strand
TTTATTATGTTTTTCTTTTAATCTTGTTTAATAGGTTGTTTTTTTTACTGACAAACATTTTTTTCTGTAACATAATAGTAATAATAATAATAATAATAATTAATATTATTATTATTATTACTATTCATAATTTTTGGAAATCTAAAATGATTTGTACTTACTCAGTAATGCAGAAATCATAAGATAAATGTCTATAACAAAAGTTGTACTAAACACAATATAGGGTGCCTAAGACTTTTGCACAGTACTGTGTATATATATATATGTATGTAATATATAGGATTTCTTTACCTTCTAATGCATGTTCCTTCATATAGATATGCCACACGTATTGGCAAGCTTGTTTACATATCCAGTGTTTCATATTTTTAACAGCTGGTTTTGGTAATACAGTGACTAAAACATTCTGAGCCTGTGAGTTTTCTCAGGGTTGTCTTGTTTTCTCCAACCACCCAACAAAAAATGTGAACACTGGTGAACACTACATTTTCAATTTGAAATATAGAGATGGCACAAACCCAGGATTGCTATCAGGCTGGTACCAGCTAAAAATGGTGGTCACAATGTGAGCTGATCTTTGTAACAAATGCAATTTTTTTTTTCCAGAAGATATCCTTAGAGCTGTATGTAAAGCACAGATTTGAACCTTAAAGTCCATGGATGTAACTCAAAATGCACCATGTGTACATTCCTATATTAAAGGCATAAAGCTGTACCATCAGTCTGCTACGGAAGTGCAGTTTGCTACACTGTAAATTGTGTTTTGTTTGTTCGACCTAAGAAAAACTACTTTATGTGGTAACAAGCAACTGAACTGGGTTAAGGTTAACACTGTACAATGGTCCTTTATTTCTAAGAGTGTAGCAGAAAAAACATTTTGTCATTGAAAGTTGATTTTATTCTATTTTGTAATGAAGAATTAGGAGATCTGCTTGATGTTCTGTGTACAGAAACAATGGCGAGTCTGCAATTGAAACAGGATTGTTGAGATTTTGAAATGAAAGAATGAAATGCTCTTTTTTTCAGCTGTCTCTGATCTGAAGGTTAAATGAATTTCTCTGTAAGGTGACAGAAGTGTTATTCGAGGCCAGGCCTTTAGAGCTGTACTTCTCACATCCGGTACGGTGCGTGTTTCCCAGAACGCAGATCATCATGAAGTGTTTTACAAAGTTCCTGGTCTCGTTCTTTAGAAAAGGCATAGTCGATTTGAGATGTTTATTATATAGGGCTGAGCCACAGCCCAGATCTCGGGTTTTGCGCCCTAGTTTCGGAGGAGAGCTCTGCAGAAAACAAGGGAAAAGAAAGCACCCAGTGCCATGGTCGCTTGCTTTATTTAGACTCCTTTTGTGCATTTTGTGGGCTTTGAGAAAGAGGGAGTACACACACACACACACACACACACACACACACACACACAGACACACCACACCACAAGCACGCAGTATGCAGGTGCAGCCAAGAGAGGGGTGGGATTTTGTGTCACCCTGAGATGAAAGCACAGATCAATCCCCCACCACACACAGGCGTGTGTATGTTTGAATTGTGGCGGAAACAGAACAGAGACAGTACAGAGATTACAAGAGCGATAAGGAGAAAAAAGAAAAAGAAAAATTCGAGAAAAAGTGCAGGAGGGGTGTTAACCCCAGAGATGTGCACAGATAAAGGGGTTTGTTTCCCTCTGTATCAATTGTGTGTGTGTGTGTGTGTGTGTGTGTGTAGCCTCACTTCACATTGACTCACCGCATCCCTGCACCCTTGTCTTAAATTACACACTCTTTTCTTTGTCTGTAGCGCAATCTGAGCTGGCAGAGTTTCATTTTTCATGCCTGTTGTGCAACACATGCTAATCTTTTAATTCTGTAGTTTTACATGACTACACATTTTTACAAGACGTATTAAATGTATACTCATCACCACGTTAGGTTATTCCTATTAAAAAATGCACGGAAGGTTACAGGAAGGACACAGGTTGTTTATTACTCAGAGTGTTCTCACTTTGAGCCAAGTGCCCTTCTCTCCAGTGTAGCAGTGTGATTTTACTGCCCTCCAAAAAAAGACACTTAAAACACAGTGTAGGAAACTGATATTGCATTATATATTTGTTAGCCCATGGGCAGCCTGTCGCAATGAGTGTTTTTCCACCACTGGACCAGAGGGAAGCTCGAACACTTTGCATTAGGAATTAATGTTTTGTGAGATTTATGTAGATTCCTTGACCATTTATACTTGTGCTAAGGGAGACTGGTAAAGTCTAACACACTGAGTCTTCTTTGTCCTTTAGTTCTATATGTCATGTACTGTATGTCATGCTTTATCTTTATATCAGGACAGCTAAGACTCGAATCTTGGGTTTCGTCATGTTCGTAGGATAATTAAACCTACCTATGTTCATTACATAAGGTTTAGTTCAGTGGGTGTATGTGTGTTGTCCCGGTTTCTATGGTCACCGGGAAATGTGGTCCTGACATTTCTGACCATCAGAGGAAAGGAGCTGTATTTACCATTCTTATCCTTGTAATGTTTTTTGTGCTGCTGCAGTGTTAATCCTGGTATGTGTGTGTGTGTGTGTGTGTGTCCGGAGACCATGAAGAGCTGGACTCTCAAGTCACGGGTCAATACGACTCAATAGAGTATAATTCAATATTTCATTTAAATAATGGCCTATAAGGGCGGCACTGTGGCACCGCAGGCAGTGTGTGCACATTACACAGCTCTAGAGTTCTGGGGTTGCGGGTTCAAACCTCGTTTTGGTCTCTGTCTGTAAGGAGTTTGGTGTGTTGTCCCCATGTCCATGTGGGGTTTCGCCAGGTGCTGCGGTTTTATCCCACCTCCCACACATGGAAAGCTAATACGCTGAACTGCCCCTAGGTGCGAGTGTGTGAATGAATGGGTGTGTGTCTGTATGTGGTACTCTGGATTGGCGCCCTGTTCAGAGGTATTCCTGCCTAGCACCGAGTGATTCCGGGTGAGCTCCAGACAAACCGTGATCCTTCAGGTCTAAACGGATAAGACGATGACTGTCAATACGAATCATTTATTTAGAAAGAGGCCATGCCTCCGTTTATTGACACTGATAGACCTCATTCACTAAGACCCAGTTACAAAAGTTACACCAGTATCTGTGTTTTAAGTATTGCTAACACATGTGAGTGTGTGAATGCGTGTATGTGTGTGTATTTGTGTGTTGCCGCAGTACGGCAGTTGCGCAATAGTGCAGGCTGAGGGGGCTTCCAACAAGAGCATTATACACATAGGAGCCACTCATACTGACCCGAGCAATCTGTGGGGGAGATAACACGCACACACATAAACACACACACACACACACACACACACACAGATACACACACACACACACACACACACACACACAGATACAGATACACACACACACACAGTTTGACACTGTGGTTTCGGGCTGCATTTATTTTTACACACTTTCTGGAAACATTCTCATAATGAAAATGCCCTCTTCCTCTTTAAGTCGAGTCAGTGTGACCTTCTACCCCTCCTACCCCAAACGTTTACCCTGATCTCCTGTTCCCATCTCCTTTCTCAGTGTCTTGTCTCGTTCCCCTGCCTCAATCTCTGCCTTGGTCTTTTACCTCATTCTCCTGCTTTTCTCTCATGCCTCAATTTCCCAGACTGACCTCCTACCCTCATCTCAGAGCCTTGATTGAAGACTACAATGACCTCGTACCCTAATCTTCTATGCGGTCTCTTACCCTGATCTTCTGGTGCCCAGTCTCTTGCCCCTTCTTGTGCCTCAGTCTCCTGCTTCACTCTGGAATGTCTCAATTCCGTACACTGACCTCCTACTTCTATCTCCTACTCCATTACTTACCATTATCTGCTGTTCCTATATCCTTTTTTCAGTCTCTTGCCCCATTTCCTGGCCTCAAACTCTGCCCTGATCTCTTACCTAACTTTCCTGCTTCACTCTCATGTCTCTCATGTCTCAATCACCTTCACTGAGTGAATCCTATCCCCATTATTACCCCATCTCCTATCCTGATTATTACCCTTATCTGCTGTTCCCATCTACATTCTTTAGTCACTTGCCCCAGTCCCATGCCTCAGTCCCTGCCCTGATCTCTTACATACCCATCATTTCACCATCACTCTGTTTTTCCTAATCTGTTTCACAATTTTACCAGATACAGTACATTCTCATTCCTGGAAATTACAGCGTTTCCCACAGTGGTAAAAACTCATTTTTTTGGAAAAATTATTATTTTATTAATTTGATTTGATAACTTGATTTGGTTTAGTATATTTTAGAGTGTATTTTTATTTTTTCTGTTTTCAGCCGTTTTTATTGTTTAAATATATTCTTATTTTTTACATTTCAGTTTCAGTTTGCAGTTTTGTAATTCAGTATTTAGAGGTCGTTGGGCTTTTTCTCCTGATTTCATCACTGGAGTGTGTTATTATTAGGATCTGAAAAAAATGCTTTTGTTGTGTAAGCGTTACACTCAGAATATTCCCACACACTCATCGTTTCCTGCTGGCCACCATCTTGAAACTAAACCTTGTCACGGAAGTGTAGCATAGGAAATTAATTTCAGTATGTAAACACACTATTATTTAGTATTGTTTTAAAATCAATAGTACACAAGTCCGGCAAGATTTTCTCATCTTATCTCAAACTCAGAAAAGAGTCGGACCTGTACACGCTCTGCTCATTTGTCACACTTTGCAACCGTCTTCATATAACTGAAATTTGACTTGCAAATAGATCTGCTTTGCATGTTGAGACACAAACATCGGGCTAAAGCAGCTTATCAGTTATCATTTCAACACCTCGCATACAGATAGGAGTTATATTTAGACACTTGGCCTTTTTTTAGATTCACACCGATGACCACAGATATTCAAACACCCCAGCCATGATCTGAATGTTGTCAGGATTGATGAATGACCAGAAGGAAAAGAGGATTGGGAAAAGAAGATTAGGTAGAGAAGTAGTGAGTGGTCATGGTTATTGAGAGGAAACTCAACACGTTTCAGAATTGTAAGCATGTCTTGTGCCTGAAATAACATGCAAGACACGAGTTCCTCGCATGGCCTGTCGAGCTCTGAGCCAGCAAAGCAGAGACGTTCCTATGAGCCTGTAGATAGCTATTGTAATGCAATCCTCATTTCATTTGATTTAAAGTATTCCTTTTTTCCCTCGCTTCTTCTCGGCACTGCCTGAAATGCGTGTCAGTGGGCCGAGGCTAAGCAGGAGCATGCGGACCGATCGAAGCGTACAGTAAACAAAGCAGAACACAGCGGCCTGTGGAACAGAGAAGAACAAGCAGAGAGGAAAAGAGTCAGAAAATCATAAAAGCAAATAACCCGAAGAGATGAAAACAAATCTCAGAAGAGATTTAAGAGTCGCAGGCTGTGATGGCGAGCTCTGTCTTGCTCATGTAAATTTGACTCACTGTCATAATGTTGTATAACTCCACAGCAATGCCTGTATATATACCAATGGACCACATGGCACCATTCACTCCCTTTGTGGCTTTTTGAAGGCTTTTTGAGGTTGAAATAAGGCACCTTTTTGAGAAAATTGCATATAGTAGACATGTGATAGTTTAAAGGCATTTGGCAGATACCTTTATGATTACCAAACAAGATTACCAAAATGTCTCTACTGAACAACATATTTTGGTTAACATTTCTGCTTAAAAGACAAAAAGTGTTGACTGTGGTGTATTTACATATTGCATTTATTTGCCATTGCAATGGACTAGTGCCTTGTTCAGTCTGTATTACAATCCTGATCGACTCCAGAATTACCCCAATCCTGACCAGGATAATTTGTTTACTAAAGATGAACGAATGATTTGTTTATTTATGTGTGGTAGCGCACAGTTAAAGCCAGGTGATATGACCAATGAATGTAGAAATAGAAACCTTAAGTCAAATTAATAGCATATGTCTGAACTCGGTCAGCATTTCTGCTTTGGTAACCTGGTGTCCATACGTACTGCTCAATACTCTACTAGCTTATACTACATGGCTGTAATACTGTAATTATATAAACATTAATTTAAATGAAAATAGCAGCTTAATATCCTTTAATTTCTGTTTAATTGACGATTTCTATTCAATTCTATTAAAATTCCTCAGCTGTGAGTGACGTCGCTGAAGGACAACAGTGAACAGCGCCGTGGTAAAACAACCATTATGGCCGACTTCGACTGTGAATTTTCTTTAGATTCCGATGAAATTTTTGAATTTGATGAAGAGTATGAATCTGCAGTGATTGGATATCAAAAACAGGAAATTAAATTGTTTAGATTTGAGCCAGAAGAAACTGAGAGCAATGAACAACCATGACCCAGTCGTCAGAATTGGGAATTCCAACTAGTAAGAACTTTGTTATTCATTATACTGAAAACTGGTCCTTAAAGTAAAAAAACCCAAAACGTTTAACATATCTATGTATTAATTATTATTATTATTAAAGATCCAGTCATCGTGTAAGCCTGGCTTTTCACATCTCATAGTTGTGGTGATCTTCATTTGTTAAAGTTAACAAATTTAGTCCACTTTTTAGATAATTTTGGATATTTGGGCTATTTGTGCATGGGTGTTTCACTGTACATAGAATTACTGCAGCCAAAAACAACACACCTTTTTGTCATTTTTGCATATTACCTTAAACCAGGGGTGCCCAATTTGGGGCCCGCGGGCCAAATTTTTTTGGCCCGTGCCATTTTTCCCATCTGTACCGTTCTATGCCAGCCACTGGGAATTTCTGTCCCAACGACTCCCAATGGCCTGCAATTCACTTTCTGACCACAGTTTTATATGAGGGCACAAGGGGGGGGGGGGCGCTGTTGAGTTGCTGGCTCCTCTTCCTGTAAGCAGGCTCATGAGTCATGAAATGAATGAGTGAGGACTAGAGGCAGTGGCACACGGACAAACGAAAGTTCAAAAATAGTTTTATTGATTGATAAATTGATTATTTCTTCTGTGAAATTCATTTATTTGCGGTGTGCCTTATCTGCCGTCAGAAAGTGGCAGTTTTGAAGAAATACAATATCCGTCGACATTATGAAACAAAACATTTGCCCCAGTTGGAAAAATACAGTGGTGAGATAAGAAAGCGGAAGGCTAGCGAACTGATAGCCAGGCTCAGTGCTCAATAACGTACATTGCTGCAGCCATCATCTGCTCAAGAAAATTACAAAAATTTCAATATTAGGTAAGGTGGACATTTGTGTTTTGGCCCATGGCCCACCCACAGAATTAATTTTTGGCCCATCATAAAGATGAAAAAAAAAAAATTTGGGCACCCCTGCCTTAAACAGTACCATATTAGTGTTGTTGTCCACCACTTACGTCACACACGCTACACTACGAAAGTTTCTGAACAGCGTCGGTGTGGCTAAACAACAACAGCCATATTTCTTGAATTTGTAAAAAATAAAACATTTTCTGACTTTTACTCAAATTCCTCTGTATGTATGTGTTTAACACTTTCATATTAGGTGGTGATTAGCCTTTAAATGTAAAAACTGGATAACTAATGTTTGGATTAGTAGTGCTAAATAAGTTAGCTAGTGTTAGCAATGATGAGCTGGATACTATGTGGATGTCAGGCTAGTTGGATGGTTACGCATAAATTGCTAGCGAGCATTGTAATTACTACAACCTTAGCTAGCTAGCTTATTTAGTACCAACCTATAATAAATAAGTAAGTAAATGTGTATTTTTTGGGTATCAAATAAGCATGTATAACACCAAGAGACTGCTCCTCTAGTGCATAATCTGTAAACTAACATCGACACCTCACAAACTCTGTACGTTGGATGCTAGATGTGTCAGGCAACACGGCTGTGCATCGCACTGGACAGAACCGCATGTGGTGACAGGATGGTTAGTGAAACAGAGAAAGTGCGAGAGAGTGGGAGGAGGTCCTGTTTGAGTGTGTTTCTAAGTGTATAGGGTTGTGTGTGAGGGTTTTAGAGAGGTGCGTGTTTGTGGGGATGATTTATATGGATGATGGAAGCGAGAGCCTCTCACACCTCCGCTAAAGCACCTCCTCACTGAGAGCTGTAACAGCATTCCCTTGCTTAGGAGAGATCCTCCACGAGGACACACACACACACACACACTTATTCAGACAACATCATGTTTTGTGATGACACTCAAATACATTTTCACTTGCTCATTAATTTGCAGCAGTACCCTTGTTCCAAACACATGGCGTGCTATGCTAAGAATGACATTAACATATCGTATGTATGGCTAATGAGCTGTTTTACATGTAGAAATGACACAGCAGCCATGAAAGATTACGTGCATGCGTACGCATACAGTGCTGTAATATGAAAACAAGATATGATATAAGCTGAGTTGAGTACTCATTTCATTGCTATTGTTTTTATGAGATAAAAATGGTGGGGGTGGAAAATTTACAGTTAGTCAGATAGTCATTATCTTATCCACTTCTAGACAAGACTCTGCAGTCTGACTAGGTCATGATTTGTCCAGGGCCTACAGAATCACTTGGCCTAAGGCAGGTATACCCACTGGACATGGCACCAATCCTTCACAGGGTACCACACACATGCATTTACTCACACACTTACACCTACAGGCCATTTACCACATTCAGTTCACCTGTCATGTGTGGTTTTTTTGGGAGTTGGGAAGAAACCAGAGCACCTGGCAGAAACTCCTTACAGACAGGGACCAAAACAAGGTTTGAACCTGCAACCCCAGAACTCTGGAGATGTTACTGCTAAGATTAGTTCATTTTTTAAAATTATTTTTACTAATTTTAATTTTGTAGACATGTTTTTTTTTTAAATACCATAATGTCTGTAGTTTCAGGGCAGCTGCAACTGAGCTGCAGTTACTTGTTAAGGTCCAATGAAAATAGAAAAAAGGGATGAAACCTTCAGTTAAATAAATAGCATGTGTCTGAAAGAGGACAGTTATAAAAAGTGTGCAGTTAGCGAGTAGGTGGTGCTGGTGACTCACAGCTCCAGGGTCTCTGGTTCAGTCATGAGCTCTGATTGGATTCACTGTGTATCTTCTCCCTGTGTATGCTTGGGTTTTCTCCAGTTTATTCCACATTTCTACCAAAAACATGGTGGAAATCATCTTTGGTGATAAGCAATCCTTACGTGAATGTGTGTATGTCTTGCCATGGACTAGCCAGGGTGTATTTTTATCTGATACCAAATTTTCCATTCGAGGATAAGGCGGTTATTGAAATGACTAAATAAGCTGTTATCTTCCGTTAACGGCCTACAAAGTCACCTGCTGCTGTTTAAAGGCTATATAATCACTATAATTATACACCTATCGCTCACTATATATTTATGTTTTAGACCTAAGACAAGTTAAAATGAATATTTTTTTCTAGGCTTAGCAGGTTTCCCTTTCAGGTGCTTTCTGTCTATAATAATAGATGACTAGTCCTATAAGGATCTAATAGTGACTAGTCACTAATCATTTTCATTATGTTATCATGTCTGTGGCAAAATCAGTGACTCAATGGTGATAAAACATTAACTCAAAAACCTTATAAAGGACCCAGTGGTGGCTATCTGGCAGTCATTAAACTTGAGGTTTAACTGGTTGCCTTATGCACCACACTCCCATGGCCACCGAGTTGCAAAATGGAATTAGAAAGAGTTATCTGACCATAAGGTCAGCTTTGATTATTAATGGGCTGTGTGGGTTGAGGGCACTGAAGGAATCCATCATGCTGTAGTTACACAGAGGCAGCGAGCGACACAGGAGGAATTCGATCATCTTCCAGGAGCGTCGACACTCGAACAGCACAATAATAACATGCACTTTTATCATCATCATCATCGTTAGCTAAATCCTGCTGCCATCTGAGACACACACACACACACACACACACACACACACACACAGGCACGCACGTACAGGGTATATGAGCCAAACCCAAGCTGTATTGGAGCCAGAAAAGATTGAATAGAGAGGGCTTGAGTAATTGAATTGGAGCAGGTTATATGAGCCTCCGTGTCTACAGGTTACACTCAGGAAAATGAAGCCACAATGGGTCTCGCTTTACAGAGTCAAAAGCAGGGAAGTGATGTAACAGGCTCTCTCTCTCTCTCTCTCTCTCTCTCTCTCTCTCTCTGTCTCACACACACACACACACACACACACATGCACACCTGTGTCTGTTTGTTTATAATGTGGATGTCAGAGCAAACTTTTCCATTTGAATTCTTTTTAAATTTCCAAAATATTTACATGCGTTTAAATGAAAAAGTGATGTTTAGTCGCTTATTATAATGTTGACGTGCACATTTCCTTAATATTTTGGTTATATAATTGTTTTGTCTGATGGGTCTGGTGTCCAGACACACTTTAAAATGTATGCATCAGTTTTCCAATTAAACAAAAAACAAAAACAAACATTATATGTGATTAATTTCTAACATTCCCAAACTAGAGAGATGATTTTAGACATGTGGATGATACTCTATCCTAACTTTATGTTAAGCCATTTTTACATGGATCCCAAAAAAAATGCAAAACAAGCTAAATAACAGTTTTTAATATTTACTGATAAATGGCAGATAAGTGGCAGATAAGGACGCAGCCACAAATAAACAGAAGCAGATCCAAAAGTGGGGCAAAACTAAGTCTAAGTTCAGGTAATAACCTGGGCTAGGCAAGGAGCAAAACCTGAGAACCGGTGGTTGACCTACTGTACTTGCACATAGAGGAAGCGGACCTCCGCATTTAATCTGTCCGTGCAGTGAAACACACACACTAGGGGGCAGTGTGCACACTTACCTAGTGCAGGGGGAAACCCCTAATCCATGGCACGTAGAGAGCCGTTGGGGGGGTGGGGGGGAGGCCACTTCACTCATGTCTTGTCAGTAAGAGGATCGAATCGTTAGCCTTCCGGTCACAAGGTTGGTTCCCTAAACTTAAACCACCGAGTCCTGAGAGTTTTTATATAAGTGTGTCCACATGTGCATGATCAGTAATCAGGAGAGTTTTGACATGTGATTGGAAGTGATCGTAGGCCTATTGAGTGATGTTCTGTGTTGTAGTTGGACACCAGTTCTGTTGTAGACACATCTTTTGAAAAATGTGATAAGAAAGCATAATGTAGTGCTCCATGTAAATGTCTATTAGTTCTGTTCATTAATGAGTTTTCTTCATTAATGAGGTTTTTTTTGGTGTTGAAACAGATAAGTGTTACTGAAATTTGAGCTCACCTTCTATTTGATTGATTGTGAAGGATGAACACTTAAAAATTAGGGCTGTCGAAGTTAACGCAATAATAACGCATTAACGCAATCTCAAATTTTTCCGATAAAAAAAATGCCGTTAACGCAAATTCTAATTTGGCCCTGCGATTCACCTGTAGTTCATGTTGAGGCTTGTCGCGTGCTGCTTCAGTA
>JAOVVF010000042.1:5757971-5770449 GCA_028565595.1 Duopalatinus emarginatus | reverse complement strand
TTTTCTTTTAATCTTGTTTAATAGGTTGTTTTTTTACTGACAATTTTTTTTCTGTAACATAATAATAATAATAATAACAATTATTATTATTATTATTATTATTATTATTATTATTGTTATTATTCATAATTTTTGGAAATCTAAAATGATTTGTACTGACTCAATAATGCAGAACTTATAAGATAAATGTCTATAACAAAAGTTGTACTAAACACAATATAGGGTGCCTAAGACCTTTGCACAGTACTGTACCTAATAACACCTTGACTTGTATGAAAATATGTGGTTTCAGATAGCAAGTGATTCTGCACCAAATATGGCCCGGTGAAGAAACCTATGGGCCAGTTATGGCAATGGCAAGTGGTGCAGCCATGTTTAAAGTTTGTTATGACATGCAGATTTTGAGCCACATGAAGCACACCATGTGAAATGATTTGAATTTTGGGCCAAACGTGGCCTGCCATATTTTTTTTTGTGGGGGGGGGGCGCGATGCGTTACCTGCAGCTGTGGCCTAGTGGTTAGGGAACCGGTCTCGTGACCGGAAGCTCACGGGTTTGATCCCCACTCAGGGCAAGACACGACTGAGGTCCCTTGAGCAAGGCACCTAACTCCCCTAACTGCTCCCTTAGCGCCGTGGTTTAGGGCTGCCCCCTGCTACCGGGCAAGTGTGTTTCACTGCCCCCTAGTGTTCACTGGTGTGTGTGTTTCACTGCACGGATGGGTTAAATGCGGAGGTCACATTCCTTCTGTGTGCAAACACAGTAAGGCAAAAGAGTTCACTTTCATTCATTCATTCATTCATATAAAAACTTAGAAAGTGGGTCTAAGAGTTTTAAAGGTATAAAAAGTTTTGGGTGTTTTACATTCCACACCTAAACTTTTTTTATGCTGATGTTATCATCATCTTCATTATTATCATTATAATAACCCATAATATTAATGGTGTAACTATTTACATTGCCAGTTATGACACTGAATTCACAGCCCTTAAGTTCACATTCTTGCTTGATGTAATACAGACTCATATATGAGCGATTCAGGTTCTAGTTCTACATTCAGAAACATGAACAGACTTATTATACTGTGCATTTCCTTTGTTAATCTCATGTAAGTATATTATCATGCTTGTGGTCTGCTCCTGTCTGGGTTTTTCATCGACACTGACGAGAGCCAATAGCAGACTTCTCCTCTTCATATGTTTCTTTAACAAGCCTTGCAGAACCAGTTTACTGGTGTTTATTTATAGGATTTCCGTTTTCACGCCCATGCATGTGTGTGTGTGTGTGTGTGTGTGTGTGTGTGTGTGTGGCATGACACAGAGGGCGGTTCCAGGTAATAGGACGATCCCTTACTTCACTCACCTGGAAGAGGAGTTAATCTTTTCAAAAGGGTGTGTGTTCAGCAGAGGAAGTCAGTGTGAAAGTTTGCCTGTGTGAGAGTGTGTGCTGGCTACAACATGGCCATGGCCAGGCTGTGTCCGGGTGGTGTGTGTTGCCTGCCTCTGCCTTTCACGTGTATTACAGAGGTTCAGGGAGACCAGGGCCACCTCAGTGAGGAGGATTTTTTGGAGCGCTGCTCTGGCAACACTGTTCGCTCCACCACAGTGAGAGATACTAACGAGAACACACAGGTTAGAGCTGCACGCTGGTGGAATTACTTTCCTGTTCACTTTTATTGGTTCTGCTCTTTAAAGTGTGTGTGTGTGTCCTGTACAGCTAAAAAAATTGTGTTTCTGTGAGCTGTTCTCTGAAGCTGGAGAGCAAAATGATGTTTGAGAGTCTAAGTGAAGGCTCTTATATGTATATAATAATTTTTCCCTTCTTATCCTGCTCTTGTGTGTTCTGGGTGAGTGGTTCTGTCTCTCTCTTTCTGTGTGTGTGTGTGTGTGTGTGTTTGTGTTTAAGTGTGCGCGTAATTAAGTCAGTGAGTGTGTTTAGTGTTTATAGACGATGGCAAGTCTCTTTCTCAGCTCAGATCTGATTACAGTAGCATTATTGAAAATCCCACAGGGACCGAGAGTGTACATACACACACACACACACACACACACACACACACACTAACAATCCTGGTAGGGACCAATCATTGACTTAATTATTAGTGCAATTAATATAACCTTACTCTGTGTAATGGTGCTCAGAGTCGTTTCTGAGCACCATGTAGAGTCACACAGTCCAAAAGTCTGTTCTTTCCCACAGTCCAAAGTCATGTGACACGTCAATTAGTGATACTAATTGCCCCTAGGTGTGAAAGTGTGTGAATGTGCCTGTCTATTTGTCTACTTTTTCAAGTCATGTCAAGTCATGTCAAGTGGTTTTTATTGTCATTTCAACCATATACAGTGGTGTACAGTGAACCGAACCGAACGTTCTTATAGACTACACAATACAACATAAAGTGCATATTAGCATGTGCAGTGACGCTAGACCATTTACAATAAATACGTGAGACAATACAGAAAATACGTCTTCAGAAATAATAAATCTTCTCAGCCATCCTCACTACCCACTTGCATTCTGATACGGTGCAATTCCCAAACCAGGCACTAATGCAGCTGCTCGGGATGCTGTCGATGGTTCCTCTGTAGAATATAGTAAGGACGGGAGGTGGGAAATGTACCTTCCTCAGCCTTTACAGAAAGTAGAGACGCTGCTGGGCTTTCTTGGTAATGCACTGGTCATATATGTACAGGATGTTTCCCTGCCTTCCACCCAGTGAGCGCTGGGTTCCAGCTACCCTCTGACCCAGTAGTAGGATTAGTGGTTTTAGATAACGAGTGCGTAAATTCTAGTAAAAATCAAAGTTAAAGTTGTCACATATCCCTGTCCTTGTGTCCACATTTAGACAAATCATGCTCACACACACACACACACACACACAAATCTCTAAATGCTCTGTAGAAATGACCATAAACTAATAAAGTCAATTCTGAGGTTAATGATTCAATACATGTCAGGTAAACAGCTATCGACCTGATAAAGAGTACAGCTTCTTAGCACAGGAACTGCTTTATCTTGCTCAGGGTTTCTGTGGATCTGTAGTCTCTTCCGTAAGCACTGGTCACATTCATACGAAACAAAGATCTGTATTGTTCTTCTGGTTTGAGAGATTTTGCAGTTCTCCTATGTCTATATTAATATGCCGTTGCTTCTTTCAACACTTTTATGAGACAGTAGAGAAATAACATCATGTTTATGTGCATTAATAATTTTTTTTCTGTTAAAAAAAAATAGCCTGTAGATGCAAAAAGAAAAAAAAAAACACCCGTCTTGTCTTTGACACATAAAACAAGAAGATGTGCATTTCTTTATTTGTCAGACGTTTTGATCCAAACTGATTTACAGTCAGAATTTAGTGCATGGACAGTTGACGGGTAAGACACTTCTTATTGCTCCTGACTGCCTTCTGGACTTACTCTAGAGCAGAACTTTAACCCCTGAGCTTCAACTGCCATAACTGATATATTAAACTCTTTTATAATCCTGCCCTGGATCCTGTTTGATCTGGAGGTGTTAATCAGTTGTCTGCAACAGTAACTCTGATAGTTGCAAGCAGCTGCAAAATCCTTAATACACTTCTTCTATACCCTATCATTTTTACCAGTTTACACTGGAACCTGATGGACACTCTACAGAAACAGAACTTCCAAGCCTTAGGTATTTATTTTCATTGACGCAATGAAACAGGAAACCAGTATTTCTTTTTGAAACAATATGATGAAGGTGTTTGATAAAGAAGCGTATGGTAGCTATGGCTCAGCATTTAGGGCTCTACGTACTGATAAGAACATAGGGGTTCAAGCCTCAGCATTGCCAGGCTGTCACTGTTGGGACCTTGAGAAAGGCCCTCAATTCTGTCGGCTCCATGATATCTGTGTCCTGGCTGACCCTGCTCTCTGACTCGAACTTCCCAACAAGATGGGATATGAAAACAGGCAATTTCACTGCAGTGTAATATATATGTGACAAAAGCATCTTTTATTATAACCACTATTAGCATTATCTACAAAGCTTCTGTTTATCGAAGTGGTTGCTACCACGCATGTACACATATTTGTGGCTATAAAAACTATTTTTAGGAGATGATAACATGTTTTGAGATGGAAAAGGTGGAACAGTAATCATATCCTACTCTGAGCATGCTGGTAACTCAATATTGTCTGACTCAATAATGGAATCTTCTTTCCTCTACGCTCAGTTTCTTTCTAGCAAAGTGTACAAGACTTTTCTCTTCAGTCTGTATCTAGGATAACCCCTGTCTTGTACACCTCGTTTTTTACTAGTATTAGCTCCTCAGTCATTATGAACACGTAAGCCGTTAGGATGCCGGTTGCAGTGATGTGTGAACTAGAAAAGGTGCTTGGAATTCTTAAGCTGAATTTGGCACACAAACTCAAACAGAAAAACACCACAAAGAGCCGAACAGATGGTTTTAAAAAGCAGAGAGCAGTGCTCTAACAGCTCTGACTGCTGGATTAACTGGATTAGCGCTGGAGTAGGATTAGCAGTGATCACGTCTCATGCCAGCTGCTGATCAGGTTCTTTAGCAGCTCTTATTAACTGCTCCACTAGCCTGTAACTACACTCAGTCATTAACTAAAACAGTGTTAAATAGCAGTACATGAGTACATCCATTGTATTGAGATGTCAGAGATGTGCAGCTATACGCTGTATCACAGTCCAGCTACTCGAAATGTTCAGGCCTGGATGATATTCTTTCTGAAGAGCTGCTGATGCTTTATTTAACTTGAATTCAGCAGTTGGTTATGTAATGTTTAGCCTTGATGGAGACTGTATGGATCTATTTAGATCCTGAAAGCATTTACGACACTGCTCACCTGGGTGCAGAGACACTCAGGTTAACCTCGGATGGGATGCTTTTTTTCTGAGTGTGTCCGTCTGTAATGGGTCTCGTCCAAAGTATATTTTTATGCCAACCCAGACCAGGATAAAAGTGCCTAGTGAAGATATATATAAGAGTGGAAATCTCTTGTACAGAGACAGTCCGCGCTGTTAAATTAATTTTTCAGAAATGAATTACAGATATGACGATGTCACAGATTCTCTCGCTCAGCATCTGAATTAGAATTAAATCAGTATCAGGTCTTAGAATCTCACTTTTCAGAGAAAAGGTTAGTTGGGGCTTTAATGACCGCCTTAGCTTAATTACTAGCTGACGAAGACGAAGTGAAGATGTGAAACTTTGTCTAATTGTTCTGGCTGAAGCCTCAAGTTCCAGGAGATATGATATCATCTGAATATGCAGAACCACCACTGAGGACTTCTCTTTCTGATGTGAAGAGCCTTATTACGAGCTTGGATGAATTTGTTACATTACCCTCATATGCTATTTCTTTAAAAAAATCCCAGCAAGGCATATGCCTTATAGAGCAAGGTGTTTCCACCACTATGTGCTTAAATGTCAAATAAACCAATGAAAGCCTCACAAAATGTTGAATTTCTTATACTGAGTTACGTAAATCCATCAGGTATATTTCAAAAGCACTGTATTTACATTTGCATTCACATTTATGGCATTTAGCAAATGCTCTTATCCAGAGAGGTGCTTGGTTTTTTAATTGGAACCCCCAAAACTAGTGCAGATAGACGAGGACTGCCATAAATAAGCCATACAGTTCCCAGTATAAAACTTACCAAATGTCCAAAAGCCTGAAAGTACTTTTAAACTATGCAGAGCTTACAGTGCTCACAAATACAATAGTCACTGCTTGATTAAGTGCTGTCAAAAGAGATTTGTCTTCAGCCGGCATTCGAAGACAACAAGTAAGTGGTTGGTGTGGTACAGTGGTAACATCATTTGGGTTCCTATGTGAGAGACCTGGGTTTGATTCCGATCTGGGCAGCCAGTCTGTGCTACACTACTAAGTGTCCTTGGGCAAGACTCCTAACACTACTATGGCCTACCTGTAATACCAGTGACCTTGTAAGTCGCTCTGGATAAGAGCATCTGCCAAATGCTGTAAATGTAAATGTAGGTATGGACACCCAGGGGGAGTTCACCACCTTGGTGCCAGAATAGAGTCTGGATGTTTGCTTCCCATTTGTCTTAGATGATGGAGGGTTAAGTCAAGCCTTACTTGAAGCACAAAGAGCTCTGGATATGCATCTGGCTTTGACCATTGCCATCAGGGAGGGTGGAGTTGCACTGTTCTTTGAAGGGCAGCTTCAGGGCTTTATATCTGATGCGGGCTGCTACAGGAAACCAGTGAAGGGTTTGCAGTAAGGTTGTGACATGGCTAAATTTAGGAATTCAATTCTTAATTTATCCTACTTATTACCAAATGTCATTCCAAAACGAAAATTGTTTTAACACCCAGCCACATTTAGTCAGCAAGCCAATACTGTGTAAGAAGAATTGCCATTGACTGTACAGAGTTCCTAGAGTTCCCCCAGGCACAGAGTCTTATAATTTATTTTTAAGACATTTAAAAGGAACCCACAGAGATTGCATTTGCATATGGCCCAGAAATTTGTGAAATGTTCCAGTTATCCAGACTTGGTTTAGCTCCATGTCCAGGCACATTAACATGAGCTCCGTGTCTTTGCACATTAGCATGAGCTCAGTGTCTAACAGCATCAAGGGAGATGAAACTCATGGCACAATCCCTGGTCTCATTGAAATGCAGCGTGTGTAGATTCCTAAACAGCATACAGTTCGAAAGCACTTTAAGGCGCTGCTTTTGTTGACTTCCTGCAACTGGATCGAACCAAGTTCTCACTGAAATCGAATTGTACCAGGTGATCAATCTCTCAGACTAGTGTGGAGTTAAATGCATCAAGGCTCAATTCAAACAGACTAAATCTGACGATAAAGTGAATTGATTATGTTTATGATACAGAAAAACACTCCATTTTTTTTCACTTGTTGCCAGAATTCAGCCTCAGCAACGTCTAGCAAGTTTTCCCCAGAGATCTACACACATTAAAAAGCACCTTTAATGACATCAGAGAGAAAATGGATATTAAACGCACTTGAAGGGTATTTGTTTGGGGGAAATATTTGCACAGCTTCCATTTTGTAATAAAGGGCAATCAGTAAATGGACTCAAGTGTGAAATTTCACTACCTTATTCCCGGTGCGTAATACTGCTGTGCTCAGGTCAATCAACTCGCTGCAGGTGCGAAAAGCACATAAAGTACACTTCATCAAATACTGCATACCAAGGTCAAGCAAAACTCTTATCACACAATCCAGGTGATTAAAATAAAGCCGTACAGGCCAGAGAAGTGCAAACATTTCTGCTCAGTACATTCCTGCACCGAAAGAAAAACAACCTATTCCCTAGTCCACTGATTAAACAACTGACGACTGGGTATACAGACAACTCATTGGTGTTACTGTGGTAACTGACTGATAAGAGTGATCAGCTGACTTTGAGGTATCAGAGAGCTATCCTTACATGACTGGTGCGTGGTGACTTGTGTAGGATGCCTTAATCAGAAGAGGTGTGACGCTCTTTAGACCTTTTATGACTGACATTATAACATTGAAAGGTGGTGGCATGCTGTGGGATTTGTTGGTTGAGTGTGGCTGCTGAACAGAAAGTCTGAACGATTAGTGTAGTGTCATGTAGATGACTGACAAATCCACCAAATGGGAATTGAATCAGGTGTGTCTTTGGGGCATATTACTTACTTCCAAGAGTGTAGGTTTAGATGTAACTTTAGGATAAGAATGGACAGGAGAAGGCACATCCATGGCACCTGAGTCAGCCTAATAATGATCACCAATAATGATGTTTTTGAATTGCATTTGTATTGCTCTAAGAATGCACAAGTATGTAAAATATTTAATGTAGCCACAAATTACTATCATTATGTTTTAGACAAACATGTTCTACAACAGACATAAGTAGAGGCAATTAACGTCTCAGTGAAGTTCTTAAAATGTGAACTATAAACTTTGGTGATGCTGTGTTCTACCTAGATAAGTTCTACCTAGCAGTCAAGTGTAGATAAAAACACACAAACCTGAACCAGCCAAATAGAAAATAACATAATGTTTAAAGATTAAAACATTAAATCTTTAAAGATTAATTATTGTCCCACCCAGGGCAAGATACGACTGAGGTACCCTTGAGCAAGGCACTTAACTCCCCCAACTGCTCCCTGGGCGCCATGGTTTGTGGCTGCCCCCCGCTCCGGG
Source organism: Duopalatinus emarginatus (assembly GCA_028565595.1). NCBI lineage: Eukaryota > Metazoa > Chordata > Actinopteri > Siluriformes > Pimelodidae > Duopalatinus > Duopalatinus emarginatus. The sequence continues at coordinate 5,762,282 of JAOVVF010000042.1, read as the reverse complement.
CAGTTGTGTTCACTGCCCCCTAGTGTTCACTGGTGTGTGTGTGTGTGTTTCAGTGCACGGATGGGTTAAATGTGGAGGTCACATTCCTCTGTGTGCAAGCGCAGTAGGCAAATAGTTCACTTTCATTCATTCAATGAAACGAAGCACGGTTGCATAGCATAGTTAGTTCTGATCCTGCAATCTGATTGGCCGAGAGATGTTCAATGAGTGTCGTTATTACATGATCTTCAAATATCATTCCGCCACATACACACCAAACCCTAGCAACAACGCCGTTGTAAAGCGTTTACAAGCCAAACACTGCAGCCATAAACAAACCAGCAACATCTGCCAAAATGAATTATAGTGAGTTCATAAATCCTATTTTATGAATGGATGTATTTGTGTTTATTATCTGTATAATAATTATTGGGTAGTTAATGATGCTCCTCGATTGTTATAGTCTGATGTTTCAGCAGCGGGCCGTTTAGATATATAACACCAGATGATTTAGCAGTTATATTAATAAACAAACAGATCGTATTTTTCTGTCCTCTTTATCCTAAAATCTGTCAGTAAACACTGCTAACGGAACTGTGATATAATCGCACTAATACACTCGTGGTTTGCGTTATAACAACAGATATTGGCACTGTTGTACTGATCTATGGCCGGAGCACATCAGTGCCAACATCTCACGATATAGCGTGAACCTTGAGTGTATTATTGCTTAATTATGCTGTAAGTATGGTCACTTTGATTGTATGTTTATTTGAGTCCCTTACAAGAAGCTAGCCAACTTTGTTTATCTGTTATATTGTATATTGTCTGTATATTTCATGGACCTTCACAGTAGCATATTAACATCTTAATGCCAAACAGTCATTCTATGGACCTCTGTGAGTCTGTGCTAGACGAGAAACTAAAACTAAGCCCCTGTTTCCCAGTATCGTTAACAGCTGTATTTCTAGGATGCTACGCTATCATATCATTAAATGCCACCAAATGGCTTTTCTGAAGTCTTGGATCATTTAAAGAGGATCATCTTTCATTCAGGGATTTTAGGGGCTGTCAGAATGTATTCTAGGTCTGCGTCCGAAATCGCATACTCAAGCAGTACATGCTGGATTCCAAGTAGTATGTACTGTTTTACCGTTAAAGCAGTACGCAATTCCAGTACACGAGCGAGCAGAATGCACAGCCTCAGACGCACTAGGTCCGCCATCTTTCTAATGTCATGTGACGCATGACGTCACATCACAGCCGATTTTAAACCACTCAAATGTACTTTTTTAACCTAGTGTTTTATGCAAACTGCACATTCGGACACACTAGTCATGCTCGCATATTGTTTTCGCGTACTGTTTAGTACAGAAGTGCACAATTTTGGACAATTTTAGCCTGGGTGTTCTTGTCATCTCAGGGAGTTTTTCCTTGCCACTGTCGCCACCGGCTTGCTCATTAGGGATAAAATTTCTAAATAATTCTATAAATGTTTGACCCTTTTCATTATTTTCTGTAAAGCTGCTTTGGGACAATGTCCATTGTTAAAAGCGGTTTATAAATAAAATTTAATTGAATTGAATTGAACTGTTCTAAAATTACCCACAATGCTATGCCTATGTACTTTAAACTCTAGCTTGGACCTCTATATTTGGGTCATACAGGATTAAACAGTACATTGTTTAAAATAGTGTAATCTGATTTTGTTTTGTTGATGTCTTTGGGGAACAAACATGATATAGAGAATATACTTTCCCTTTCTTCCTAATCTTTCCCAATTTTTATATATTATTAGAATTAATATGATTACAATGTACAGTTAGATTCCTGAGACACAGTCCATTGCATAATGTTGTTTGCTAACAATCAAGAAAAAAAAATCAAGAATAAAAGTGACCTCCAAATGCTAGGAACAAGTCTTGCCTGGCCTCTAAAGGATCCGACTTGGAAGGATGTGGCCCAGTAAAACTGGCCAGGTTCCAGAGTTTACAGTTTTCCGTCGTTCTGCAGGTGGCCTGGAGTTACGAATCTCAGCGTTTACTAATGATGGTTATGTTTACCCAAAAGAGGAGGGTTAGCCATTCTGACAACAGGAAAATGACATATACCTGCTTTAATCCGCTGAGAAACAGCCAGTGCTAGCTCTTGCTTATAACATTAGCGTTTCTGTTTCACACAGGCTGTTGATAGCTTGTGGTATCTACCTATCTAAACTCTCACTTTACCAGAGGCTCACCAGTTTTACCTCAGTTTTAAGCAGTTTTGTTGATTTCAAGCCTCTTCTTAATCATTTTACCTAAGCAAGGACAAAAAAACCTGATGAAAATTAAGTAGCGTTAAAGATCTTAGCTAAACGTACATAATTAAAACCAAGATGTGTTGAGCAAATGTGTTTTCTTTGGTAATTATTAGTCCTGGCTGCAGGAACATGGTTGTTGTAATGGTTTGTTTCTTACAGTTTTATTGCCTTTGAGCAGATTTCCTGTGTGAGCTGTGCTTAGAGAGCATAATTATGTCTTTCTATTTTTTTTCTCTTTTGTCTTTAAGTCATTTTCTCCTGCTCATTGGCCTCTCTTATCTCTTTCACTCTTCTGAATCTGTCTCTTGATAAACGGTAGATAAAAAGGTAAAAACTGACGCTTCACACAGACTTTTGCTTCCAAGGATAATTGCTCATTGCCGTGCGCTTAGCATTTCATGTCCTGCTCGCTCTGACTAACTGCAGTGGTTTAACAATCTGCTCACATTGACAGTTCACAGTGACAGCAGACAACTCACCCCCAGACACACACACACACACAAACCGAATTAAATTTTCATATGTGCGTCAGTGAGATCCTTCATTACCCAAAACTGCAGAAAGCAATAAGACATAAATGGAACTAATAAACTTTGTTGAGCATTTTGAGGTTCGGTACCGTGAAGGACATCAGAGGAGACATAGAGAGGAAAGGAGAATGAGGAGGAGGGGAAATGTTTGGAAGAAAGAAAATGAGGTGCAGAGAGATGAGAATGAGGACGCAGAGGGAGAGGGCAAAGAGGACAGAGGAGGAAGTGTAGAGATTAAAGGGGTTCAGTGCGTCACTCTGAGGAGTCTGAGTCATTGTCTGACGTCATATAGTGTGTGTGTGTGTGTGTGTGTGTTTCACTGCTGAATAAAGATGATTTTTTTTTTACATATATTGCCATTCAAAAGTTAAACACTACCTATCTACCTGTCTGTCTGTCTGTCTATCTATCTATCTATCTATATTCCATCCCACCTATCTACCTACCTACCTGTCGTCCTACCTATTTACATGTTTACCTTCCTACCTACCTACCTATTTATCTACATACCTGTCTACCTACCTACCAATTTACATGTCTACCCATCTACCTTCCTACGATTAAGACAGGATCAAGTGTCTTTTGTTGTGGGTGCGCTGTAAGAGGCCATAGTCAGCGTAGTTGAAAACACAGTCCTTTGAGAATACCAGCGTAATAACTGCTGTATTAAAATAAACTTGTTGCATGCTTTATTAAGGTTGTCGTTCCCTTCTGGAAACGTTTTTCGCAGCCACCGGAATGCTGCTCGGTGACTTAAAACATGTTCTTTCACATAACATCCGATGTGATGTGATTTTGATGTAATCATATCAAAATACAGGTCGGATCATAGTGTCTGCACTAGAGAAAGAGTTTTCTGTGCGTGCCGCTGTGAAACCAGAACATGTTACGTCTTTAAGGCACGTTATTTAGACATTCCTGACATATTCACCTGCTGTACCCACATATGTTAGTCTCTAGTCATGAACTGCCTGCCTCTCTCACTTTCCCTGTAGAAGAGTGTGAAGGAGGGCAACCTGTTAAAGCAGACCAGCTCCTTTCAGAGATGGAAGAGGAGGTACTTCAAACTAAGAGGCAGGACTCTTTACTACGCCAAGGACTCGAAGGTAATAGCAGTAATAACTCTTATATTAATGGACCGCGGTTTGTGTGACCTTGTTTAACAGTCTGCTTCTTTTGTCTCAGTCCCTTATATTTGACGAGGTCGATCTCTCTGATGCCAGTGTGGCAGAGACAAGCACCAAGAACATAAACAACAGCTTTACAGTACGTACACACAGCTTACAGAGTACACATACCTTTACAGTAAGTACACACACGTTTACAGACAATACACACAACTTTACAGTGAGTACACACAGCTTTATAGAGAGTACCCACATGTTTACATGCAGTACACACAGCTTTACAGTAAGTACACACGGCTTACAGAGTACACATACCTTTACAGACAATACACACAGCTTTACAGTAAGTACACACACGTTTACAGACAATACA